>CBVK0100286031.1:0-23588 GCA_900067695.1 Picea abies | reverse complement strand
AGCTTCCTGGAGTGATAACAGGTCCGACAATATTTGTTTAACAAGTCTAGAGATAGAAAACTCGAAGGTTTTTCAATATTATAGAGTTTGGAAAAACACTTAAAAGAAAACTCTCTCAAATCCTTTTTCGTAAACTAGTCTGGATGAGACTGAGAAAGAGATAAATTATCGCTCACCATACACTTACTTCAGATACTTTATCGAGCATTAAAATAGCTTAAAAAGGTCGCTCGACGATATTTTCATGTTTAGAGAGTCTAAAAAGAGCTTAAAGAGGACTCCAGGGGGGGTTCCTTTTTCGTATAACCTTGTTGAGCCCGAAAAAGTGATAAAAGTATGCTCGATCATGTTCTCATGTATTTACAAGCGCAAGAACAGACAAAAACGACGCTCAAGGTTTTATGTAAAAACCATAAAAAACAATCAAAAACATGCAATAACAAAGAAAAACATGTGCGTGGCCTTGTATTGAATCATCAAAGTCATCACGCCTGCAAGAATTACTCTCAACATGCCATTAGGGATTAGGGTTTAATCAATAAATAATCGTAAAAACCCAAAATGATATAGTAAAAGTAAATAAAAGGAGTAAATACTCTTTTTACCACACCATTTTTACATTTCCACTATTGAGCTCCAAAAAACCCCTCTTTTACCCTCCAAGTTCGGCGTTAGATAGTGGGAGCTATGAGAGACCATTCAATGAGCCGTTTGTGACATTTAGGTAATCTTTTCATCCTTAACACTTTTATGGTTTAAATTTGTAATTTCATTGGTTAAATTTCCATTTTTAAGTTGGTTTTCTAGGCCCTACATACATGTTGCCATTCTCGTAGGCAGGCTATACGGGGCCTGCGAGAATGATGCATTCTCCCAGGCAAGCCTTAATCCACCTACGAGGTTCTCGCACTGTGCACACAGGGCACCTATGAGAACCGCAAAACTGAATTTTTTTTAAAATTTTTACCCAATGAAAAATATCCAAAGCATGAAAAAAGTTATTAATCCTCTTATTGTGTTCCTTATGCAGATAATTGGCCATCAACATGGTACTAGAGTGGTGCGAAAGGGAACATGAAGAGGACAATGCAATGGCCGAAAATCATCCACCTACCATAGTTTCTTTGAGAGACTATGGGCTCTTGAAGTACTTTTGCATCCTAGGCATGAGGGCCCAAGTCAAACTATTAGAGTACCTGGTGTGTATGTGGGACCTTGATCAACATGTGTTTCAAGTGGGGGTCCACACACTGTCCTTAGACATTGAGGACATTTACTTTTTGACTGGATTGTCCCGACGGGGGTACTATGTGAGCCTAACCGATAGTATAGGTGGTGGGCTACCGATGAGTGAGTATTGTTGTATACACTACGTTCTCGAGGTTGAGAGAAAGAAATGAAAAGTAGCGATTTGGGGGGTACGAGATTTGACCCTCTGTACTATCCTATTTACTATAGCTTGGATGGCTGGGAGTTCTGCTCCTCACATGGCATTACAAAGTTACTTCCAGTATGCTATTGAGTGTACTGAGCCTCGAGTGTTCAACTGGGCAGATGTTGTGTTGCGTAGTATAAAAAAGAAATTGACCAAGTGCAGACGCAGCAACCTAAAGCAATTCGGGTATGGATCTTTGTTGGTATCATTCTTCCTTGAGCGGGTCCCATTATTGAGGCTATAGGTAGAGTGGAATTTACTGGCTCTCAGGGATCTGTGGATGCTAATATGGTGTTGGCTCATGGCCCGGCACGTAGCAAGACCGATCATCAAATATGATGATAGTTTCTTTGACTAGCTTCAACCACAGATGTTGATGGTTGATGACTATGCTTACGCTGGGTTGGATTTCCGAGGAGATCTGGATTTGGTATTACCAGAGGATGCTTAGTGGGGGGACCTTGGTAAGAAGTACACACATTTTCTCTTTTTAAATTTTGAATTTTTTCATATTCAAATGTTTTTGTTTTATATGTTCATCCAAAGACTAATACAAAATTGTGTCTTGATAACACAGATGTTGGACCTTACAGACCTCCCGACACTTCTCCCGTCTAGCGGCGAGGAGAGGTACCGAAAACACCACAGTATGCTGAGGATTATCAAGTGGTGGAACATAATCTAGAGGGCCTGACTATAGACATTCCAGATATGACTCTGGAAGAGGTTCCACGACGTGATCAGCGTCATGCTGTAGGGGTATTAGCATCTATGAGTCGACTGCTCCGTAGGGTTTCTAGGGCAGTCGTGTGTTATCGTGAACGTCATCCATGACGTCACTTTGTAGAAGCTATAAGATTCAATTTTTGACATTTTGGTCTTCGGACAAACTTTTTGTAAAAACTCTTTTGATCGTTATATATACAGACAACTTCTACCAGTTTACTTTATATTGTGTGAAATTCGATGTGTTTGATTTATAAATGATTCAAATGTTTGTCCAATACATAATTAGCCAATGCATCTGTTAATGTATTTAGACATCTAAGAATATGTTGATATTCAATATGATCAAAATAACGTTCCAAGAGGCAAATTCGCAAATACACCCGTAACAAAGTAGGACTTCAAATAGAGTAAATATTACTTAATTGTAGTACTACAAGCTGCGAATCAAGTCATACAACCAAATGACGAATTCTGAGTGAGATAGCATCCACCAATAATTCAATAAGGGCGCTATACTCTGCAATGTTGTTGGTCGCATGGCCGAGGCACACACCTTGTAAAGATACAAGTTCATTTGTTGGGGTATAGATTGCCCACGCAGCGGAAGCAAGGTTTCGAGTACTACGACTAGCACCATCAGTGAAGCCAATATAGGGTAGTGAAGACTCCGACATCTGAAAATCAAACATAACATCACATAAGGGTAGAGACCCGATAACGACAAAAGAAAGCTATAGTAACACACACAAAGTATGATACATTAAAACACAAGTACATGTCCACAGATGATTTATGCATAGTACTTCTTCAAGTACAACCCATTCCTGGGTTCACTCAAAGGGATACCATCGTAATCTACCAACTCATATGATCCTTTTTCCAAAACTCGGTGAACGATATAAGGACCTCGCCACATGGGTTCGAATTTTCCAGCTCCTAACAAATCTTGATCATGCTCATAGAGAAGAACAAGATCACCTTCAGAGAAAATGCAAGGCTTGACATGCTTGTCATATTAGGCCTTCACACACTTTTTCTGGGCTTCTATTACTAGGGTGGCATCACATCGAGTTTCTTCTAATTGCATTAGATACAAGAGACATTCTTCTTCAGTAGAAGTGTTGGGTAGGAGTTCAACCACTAGCTTCAGAGAGGGTATCTCGCATTCTATAGAAAGAATGGCTTCCACACCATAGACTAATCGAAAAGGCACAAAAACAGTAGCAGACTTGACAGATGTCTGGTACACCCACAATGCCGAAAACAACATTGTGTGCCAAGTTGTTTTATGAATTCCTATCATCCGTCGAAGCATAGTTATGAGAAATTTGTTGATTGCTTCGACCTGGCCATTAGCTTGTGTATAATAGGGCGTTGAGTTATCATGATGAAGACCCAACTTTTTCGTAAGTTCAAACATCATAAAATTCCTAAAGTGGCTACCGTGATCAGTGATGATAGCTTGGGGAACACCAAAGCGAGCTATGACATGACTAAAAAGAGACAAGGCTGCAATCTTTCCAGTATTGTCAAATGTCCACATTGCCTCGACCCATTTCATAAAGTAATCAATGACTACAATGATGTAACCATGCCCCCGAGTCGAGTAAGGGTGACATGTCATAAAATTGATGCCCCATTTTGAAAAAGGACCAACTGAGACCACAGGATGAAGAGGAGTAGGATGTGACCGAATTTTCTGATTATAGGTCTGGCAGGCATGGCATTTCTAAATGACAGTAATGCAGTCGTTGAACAAAGAAGGCCAAAAATACCTTGCGCGTAAGATCTTCTGGGCAGTAGCATGCCCAGACATATGACTACCACATGCTCCAGAATGGAAGTCATTCAGATCTTTCTCGGCTTCGTTGAACGTTAGACAACGTCTAAAAACAGAGTCAATTCCTCGATGGTAAAGAGTATCCCCGAGGATAATGTATTGACGAGCTTGATAGTGTATGCGATGTCATTTGGTACTAGACAAAGAAGGCCGAAAAGTCTGGGTTTGGAGATATATAATGATATACCCATACCAAATATTGCCAGTGCTAATAAGGAAAAGAGATTCATCGTGTAATGAATCAACTGCTACATTTTTTGTTACAGAGCGAGGAAAATCGCATATCAACTCAACAAAAACTAAGGATTTCTTGGACTTGGCACGGTTGAATTCCAAGTAAAACTCCTGGAGTATGATAATCCATTTGGAGTATTTTCCCCCTAGCAATTGATGGGTCAAAATATGTTGCATAGGGTTGCAATGAGAAATCATCGTAGTCTTGTGTGAGAAGATATAATGCCAGAAGTGTTGGATGGATTGAACGACAGCCAAAGCCAGTTTTTGAACATGTTGATACTTGATTTCCGTGGGTGTGAGACTTTGACTCAAGTAATAAATAACATGTTCGTTGTGTGCATCATCCTCTTGGACGAGAACCATGCCAATAGTGTACTATGAGGCAGCAAGATAAAGGAAATAATCGCAACTATAATCAGGGGGGAAGAGAAGTGGAGCTCACGTTAGGGACAACTTCAAATCTTCAAAAGCATTATTGGCAATGGTATCCCATACGATCTCTGAATCTTTCTTTAGTAGTCGCGTAAACCCACAAGTTATCTCGGCGTAATTAGGGATAAAATGACGAAGAAAGTTTGCTTTCCCCTGCAAACTTTGCAACTGGCACAGTGTAGAAGGAGGAGGGAGATTTAGAATCACCTCAACCTTAATAGGATCCACTTGGATCCCTTGACGCGAAATGATAAAACCGAGAAGACGGTCGGATTCTATGCAAAAAATTCACTTATGAGGATTTAAACGTATACGATATAATCGACAGCGAACGAAAATGGCTCGGAGGTGGGTAGGGTGATCGACTCTGCGCAAAGAATGAGCGGGTAAATCATCCAAATAAGGTTGAATGATATGCTTGATATCATGAAAAGCATAAGACATGGCATGTTGAAAATTTGCGCCTGCATTCTTAAGACCAAAAGGGAGTTTTCGATAGGCAAAAGTACCCCAAGTACAAATAAAAGAAGTCTTATGTTGATCCTCAGGAGCAATGTTAATTTGATTATAGCTATAGAAACCATCGATGAGGGAGAAGACTTCACTTTTGGGGCAGTCATCGACAATCTGATCGACGAAGGGGGTAGGAAAGTTGTCCCTGGGACAAGCTTTGTTAATATCCCTATAATAAACACATACACGAATACTGCCACCTTTCTTTTCAATCGGGACAAGATTGGAAACCCATTCTGTAAGAGCCACCGGATAAATAAAGTTGGCTTTTAGAATTTTCTCAACTTCGAGCTTGATAGCAGCTGTTTTAAGTGGGTAAACTGGATGAAGGCATTGCCGGACAGGTTTAGCGCCGGGGTATGTCTTTATCTCATGTACAACAATTGCATGATCGATACTTGGCATCTCTTCGTAGCTCCAGGTGAAGATGTCATGAAATTCTTTGAATAGAGATGTATAGGTGACAATTTCATCGGAAGAACACGAAGCTCCAATATTGACATTTTCTACAATCCTAGGTTTTATGGATATATCAATGGGAATCATGTGCGAGATATTACTTAAGTTCCCTTCAGCAAACACGTCATGTGTAGTTGCAGGGACCATCGAGATGACAACAACGGTTGACGAAGTCGAAATCTGTTGGTAGTTCTCAAGAGTGTGTTGTTCCAGAAAGAGAATAGAACAATGATTCCAATTGTCCCAAGGGGTGTCTTCCATGATGGACATGATCATCTCGTTAGTGGGAAAAATAAAATGAAAAGGATCGGGAGACAACTCATCAAAAGAGAGGTAGAAGGTGTTTTCAAGTGAATGGCCTGATAGGTAGATTCAACCAGACTTAACGGCATTGCGTCACCGAAACGAAGATGATCGCCAAGGTCAAGGACTATCCAAGGGTCGTGAGACATAGGAAGTTCATGAGGCATGGTAGAGATCATATTAATAGAAGCAATAGACAGGTGTGGAACATCGGGCGATGGAATGGGGAAAGTACCCATTAACGAGGAGTCCTTTAAAATGCCTACATCGACATTCTCATAACCCGACGGGGTTTTAGCAATAAATGGTACATTGCCAGTATAGATATCAGAATTTAAGAAGGCAAGTTGGTCAACAGTAACAAAATTTCCTTGATGAGGGAAACATACTACATGGAAAAGAGTTGACACAATGACTCGCATGGAATCAATCTAGCTGCGGCCAAGCAGAAGATTATAATCAAGGGGAGTGTCGAAGACTTCCACTTCAACTTGGACCGTTTTACCTTCTAACGTGATAGAAAATGAAGGGAGAACACCGTAAGGCTTAAAACCAAAGCCATTGAAGGCTTTAAGAGTGTTCTGGGATTCATTCAAAGGAGGAGATCCAATGGCTTTCCAACAAGCTAGAGACATAACACAAGTCAAGGCACCCTCGTTGATAACAGTTCGACAAATGTTTTTGTCGGAAACAACCACTTGGATTTGGAATGCAATTTGAGGGGGTAACCTTGGAATGTGATCATCCAAGTCAAAGACTATTAAATTTGTATTTTTCGGATCAATTCCACCTATATCTTTCAACAATGCCTTACGTTGTGCAGGACAAGACTGAAGGACTTCAATGGATGACATCATTGAAGGTGCATGGGCCCGATCTTCAACAATGCTATAGTTATGGGCCGCATGAGCATTAGGATTGAAAGAGGATTTATGTACGACACCATTAGGGGGGGGTCACAGAACTGTGTCGAGGCTCGGTCGTTCGAGATGAAGAGGACTGTTGGTAGGTGGAGTCATTGGAGAGCATTGTACCAAAGTAGGAGGTAAACCATCAACCTTCTCCTTAGATGGAGAATAATCTTTGGCTCGAGTCATGAGTGCAACGTTGTTCTGCTTAGAATCACCAGTACACATCAAAACATATGATGTAGTAGAAGAGGAGGGTTGGTCATGAATGACCAACTGAGCCTGTTGTTGAGATGGGAAGGGTTGGGACAATACAGTCGGTGTAGGTGGTTTTGGGGTTCCCCGAAGGAACTTAGTGACCTCACCACGTCGTGGAAAATCCTTCGTGTAATGATCATCACCATAGATAAGGAAAGGGTATCGTGGTTTGCGCTTATCTCGGTCATCAACAGGAGTGGTTTTAGTTTACTCTACTTGATTATTATTTTTTCCCTCCTTATTCTTACCTCTCCCCTTTTTAGATTTATTTTTACCAGCTAGGGTAGATTGAACAACATTTACCTCAGAAGTTTTGTCAGTTGGAGTGGTAGGAGACGAAGCATTTTGAACATTAGAAGAAGAATATTTAGGGTTTGTGTTTGAAACAGAATGTGACTGGGCTTGGGCAGTACCAATCACACCGTCAGCCGCATGCGAGGTAGCTGGAGTAGTTGAAGTGCTGGAAGCATTAGGATGAGGTAACTCAGGTAACAAATCATAAAGTGTTCCAGTTTGTGAATAAACGAGATCAATATATTGAGCACGACTTATAGCTTGCTCTTCCATGACAACACCACCCATGGCAATGTCCTTACCGATTTTGTTCACAAATGATTTTGTAAACCATTCTGGTAGTAACTGATCAGGGAGCTCAAATATAATGAGACGGTGTCTTCTTCACCACTCATGGATATGATCTGATATATGAGTGCATTTAGTCTGTTTGAAGGTAGTCAAAATCTCAGTCCCTGTATCATAACAGATCGGTAACTGGTAATATGTAAGGAAAGCCATAGCTATGGTATTGAAGTTAGAGAAGAAACCACGTGGCAATTCGATATATCACTTCGCAGCAGAACCAGTAAGGGTTCATTGAAAAAGACGTAAATGAATAGAGTCATCCATCAACGAGTTGGATGAACACCATAGGTGAAAAGTCATAACGTGATTGTTTGGGTCCTCTCCCACTTTGCCATCGAATTTAGGAATGTCCGATGGAAGCTTGGTTAGAATAGCAGGCCATTGGGGAGAGTGACAAATAGGATCATTTAAAATCCTAGACAAATCCGGCAAATCCAAAGTGGCAAGAAAAGGAAACTATCGATTCACATGTGGGTACTGGTGGCTTTGGGGTGCAAGCCCTGTCGGCAAACCAGTAGGACCGTAAGTAGTCTGCGCATAATGGGAAGACCTAGGAAAATTCGGTGGTGGTTGGAGAGGATAGTAGCTTGAGGTATTGTAACCTTGAGTTTGAGCATTCGTACCCCAAATAGGATTGGGTATACCTGGATATGGTTGGCCTATAGTAGGGACAGGCAACTGCTGCCCCCCAGTCGTTTGAGGAGGATTTTGTATCATTTGATTCCAAAACTAGGCCAAAGCAGGAGGTATATTTTGTCCAAAAGGTGGGGTTGGTCCCCCTATCGTAGGTGGAGTGCCAACCAGAAGTTGTGTGCCAATCGAAGGTTGTCTAGTAATTGGAATGTGTCCGGTAAGAGGAAATGGAATCGTACCACCTTGTCCACCAACAATAATCTGCAAGTTTGGTTTAATATATGGGATAGTGCCACTAGTATTAGGATTGCCAGAAGGAAATTAAGGGAGTGTTGGAATAAAACCGGGAATAGGGTGCCCAGGAAAAGAAGGATCACCTGGAGAACTGGATGGGGTTTGTGGAGGTGTTCGAACAGAAGCATTCAACACTCAGTATCCGGGTGGGAGTGTTGGAGTGACATTGGGCATGTGTTGTGTATTAATAGGAGCAAGACCAGTCGCAGTGAACCCAGTTGGAACACTCATAGTAGCTGCAAGATGGGCCATTTCAGCAGGGACAGTAAAGTGATAAGCAGTAGGCAACGGTACTGTCTCTAAGTTAGAGATTTCAGAAATCATAGGTAGATTAATCTCAAAAATCACATGGGAACCTGGACCAAAAAGGTCTCGGCAGAAAACACCTGCAGACCAAAAAGGATCTTGGCCTTCTATGCCAGGAAAAGGCCCAACGAGTGATCCAGAAGATGTAACAACTAATTCTCTGGAAGAATTCAATCGCATAAAAGGTCGCTCAGAATCAAGTTGAACTCGAAAATCCTCTCAAGTATTGGTAATTCGGAAAGGTTCTAGAGAGTCAGTTCATTCCACTTGTGGTTTGGTGATGACTATGGATTCACTTTGCCGAGGAGAACCTTTAGGTGTACCTGTAGGCAAGGGTTGAGAACCATCCAGATGTTCTGGAGATAAACCTTGCATTCTACGTGAACGACATGGAGGAGCTATTATAAACAAGTGACAAACTTCGCGAAGAAAATCCTATGGTCAACTTTGAGAAACAAACAACACATGCTAGTAAACAAAATCTAGGAATCAATCACCAAGAAAACAAGACCTTCTAATTTTGAAGCCACTAGTTGGTGATGAAATCCAATGTTGCAACAACGAGATGAGAAGGGGCTGGGCTAAGGTGGAAAATTTATGCCAACGAACATCTTAACGGACTTACACCCTGGTGCAAGCTCAAACACATAATCGTGGGTATACCCTCCAAGGAGCCCGAGTGAGTTTGGTCAACGTCAATTCCAGGTACGCTGAAGACTTTCCCCTCCACAGTCACCTTGGGTAAGAACCTAGAAAGATAGGCCACTAAGGTCACCACCAACAAAAATAAATCCTGGGGCAATAGTCGACAGTCCGATCCACATGAAAGGGCAGGGTATCTAGCCCGCAATCAACTCAAAAGGCTTCCACTCAACCTTGTGGGTATAGCTCTGAGTGATCCTCGTAATATGTGCAATCTCTACACTAATATCAACAAAGCAGGGTGAGTAACTCTACCAATATCAATGCGACTTGGTGTTTGACCCTTGTGTGAGAAGGGCTTCCCAGGACAAGATGTTGCAAATGGAATTTAACACTCCCTATCACAAGATGCTTTTGGAGAGTGTATCTCTCTTCCTACTCCAAAGCGCTAGCCTAGCTAAATGTTGGTGTAATAGAGCCCTAGAAAAGAGTTACTAGATAAATTTTATGATTACACAGTGTTATTAAGAGCTGTTGTTTACTCAAAGGTAACGGAAATGAAACTTATGTTGTATGACTCTGACCCAACAATGCAAGGATGAGAATGAAATGTATCACTTTTCTTTCAATGAATCCTATGTATGGGAGAGAGAAAATTTTCCAGATCAACCTTGAACTACAATGCAAAATTTCCTTTAAAATGCCAATGCAAATAATCACTTATCAAATGAAAACTCTCTATTGTGTCTTGTTCAAATACTTCAACAATCTCAAAAAAATTGATTTTCAATGTTTTCTAAGACAAAAGGAATTTTTTGAAAGAAAAACTTTTTGTTCACTTTTCAAAAAGGACCCTCACTAAACCAAAGGAACAAACAATGACAAACCCCAATCAACTCTTTCAATGGAAACAAAAATAAAGAGAATACCAATTAAGTCTTTTCAAATGCAAAAGTAAATGATCTTTCAAACCAATAAGCAAATGAGAAAAACCAAGTACTCAACTTTCAACCAATCACCGGTTCTTAACTAATCAAACACACTCAGAATCTGAAGTCAGAGAGAATGGTTTTGCCAAGAAAAGTCAAGAAACGAAAGTCAAGATACAAATGACAAGAAAATCCTTGAAATCCTAAGATGGTTCATACATGCAAACAAAGACAAGAAATACATCAATCAATGGTCCAAGAAGCTCATAAGAGGCAATCAAACTGATTTGGGCAGTTGGAAATACCAAAACTCAAATCCAAAATATTTGAAAAATTGTGTTTGCAGGCAGGCAATATTACACAGTGTGAGAATCACTGATTCTCGCAGGTGACCATTGAGCAGGGTGCGAGAACCTCGCACTGAAACCTAAAGGCAGAGTGCAAACTCTACCTATTCTCGCAGGCTGCAATGAAGTACAATGTGAGAATGCCCAAACATAGTCAAAATTTTGAAAAATGAAGCAAAACTGAAAAAGGCCTCTAGACCCAGAGGGTCTATCAAGATATCCTGAAGACTCAGAGATTGATAAGACAGGAGAAAAGTGAAACCAGAGAAAATGGCCACAGAAAAATATAAAAAGCCACAAAGAAAATGGGATTGCTCCCCAACGGAGTCACCAATTTTGTTATTGGATAAATCTGTAGGTGTTGACACTAACCGATCTCCCTAGATCCACCTAGATCTAGAACAAAGCATAACAGAACATGAATCTTTCCCTAGATTTTGATCATTGAATTAAATAGGAGGCAAGAACAAATAACATACCTTATTATCACTTCCTATGGTCTTTGTTGCTCTTGCTTCGCTCTGGTGCTCTCGTGCAGCCAAGACCAAGACAACACAAACCAACCAAAGTGAAGATAGCACAATCTATTCAATGGTCAATCTATGTATATGATCAAGGAATTATACAATAAAGTGGAAATAGCTTTATGGGAAAGGGACATATTACTGTATCGCATTAATGAAAAGTAAAGATTACAACCTAAGCCTTGATGCCGTAAACTTCCTTTCGATGGCCCTTGGATCTGACACACACACTTGCTCACTTGCATGAAGAAGATCAACCCCTTTTGATAAACTTGTTGGAGTCTCCAAGTTGTTGTAGCTTCAGTCCTTCACACAATTCTTTCACTAATTCTCCAATGAATCTTTCTTAACCTTGCTTCACCTTGCTTAACCTTTTCCCTGAGAATTCCCTCAATATATAGGAGAGAATGAATTAGTTACTTCGATAATAATGATCCCAAAATATCAGGAAATCCAATACTAGGATAACCATTCAAATGCCATCTCATCCTTCTAGAAGATTCCCTTCTAGAAGCATCGAGAATTCATCTTTTTCCTTGATTTATAAAGAGTTCACACCCTAGCAGTTCAACAGAGTGTGAACTTTTCACACCCTGGCTTAAGGCAGCCTGCGAGAATCATACATTCTCGCAAGCAAATATACTAGCAGCCTGTGAACCTCCTTAAAAAATGATATTTCTGGAAAGAGAAGTAAGTAACTTTTTCTCAGGAGAAAGTTCTTATGAAGAGCCTGAGTACACCATCATCACTACATCATCATGATGACCAAAATTATGGGTAACAAGCATCCTTGGAAAAAGGTTAGTTATCCCTTTCTATCCCATATGGCTAACACCATTATCGTAGGGAGGTAAAATATAATAAACAATTAATGGAAGTTGACACCTACATATGCTAACCCTTTAGGATACATGCCAATAACAATTTAGAGGAAGTTTCTTCATATAAATGTCTTGGAGTTTACCTTAATCACAAGTTTAATTTAAATTATAGCATTGAAAAACGGATCAATGAAGGATAGAAAACCTATTTTGACCTTGAAAACAATTTTAAATCATATCAATTTTGGCTCTGGGAAAAAAATAAACCCATTTTGAGACACTCATCAATCTTGTTATATTATATATGGATTTGAATATTTGGGTTGTAGAATTTCTATATAATCATGGAGAAATACTGAGAAAATTCAAAAGTGTTTATAATTTATAATCTTAAAATTAATATCATACAACCTATCCTATCCTCATATAATTAGTTATTTCCCCATTAAGAGAATTACTAAAACTAGGTACCTAATGTACAAGCACAAGAGACTACTAACATGAAATAAAATATTCTACCTGTGATTTCTTCAAACTATAATCAAAGCCACCTATGTATTAATAGGGATTGGCATAGAGATGCCAATTCTTGGCTAAATCATTTGGGATGGGAGAAGGAGATCACTCTACAGAACATTGATATACCATTAAAAATACTATTAAATCGAAATTCAATGAAATATCAATACTTATGAAGAGTTTTTCTAAGTAGAAGGTAGGGATAAAATGTTATTTTTATCATAAAAACTACCATATGATATGGGTTTTCATTAGAAAATGTTTCTACTATGAGTGGATATATCACTAGTATTAGGTCACATGGCCCTCATAACATTATGAAGGTATATTACTCTATCTCATAACATTATGAAGGTGTATTACTCTATCTCATGAATACAACAAAAGTCACATGTGTATCATAACACACACACACACACACATGTAAATATTATCTTGCTACAAATTTGAAAATTTTAAGACATAATTTTAGAAAACATGATTATCCTCTATTGTTATCTTCTCAATTTTAGTGATATTTAGGAGACCACTCCCATAATAATCACTAATGAACAATAAAGTAACATAATCATTCTCCCTCATGGCTACTTAACACATTAGTAAGAAAAATCAAACATCAAATTGATTATTTATTTGATCGCGTGACTAGCCTTTAATTTAATTTCCTGAATCATGTAGGAAATCCTTAGATACCCACATGACCCTACTAAAGAAGATCCAAATACATGCACATAATAGAAAATAGGATTGGTTTCAGTGGCCTAAAGGTGGTGTAAGTAATTTTTGCTTTGAAAAAACCGAAGTAAACTCCACAACCATAATTTATGAAAAACTTTTAGACCTGTCTTTTCTAGTAACAAACCTTGTGTTATGCTGACCTACCATTGGACCTTGACTTGATTATACTAGTTGAATTGGTGTTATACTAGTTGTCTACTATAGATGTTAGGTCGAAAGGTTTTATTCTTTCACATTTGGATTATATCTAGAGTTAGATCATTATAGTCAAAACTCCAACATATTTCAACAAAGGAAGGGATGGAAGATGCGAGATGGAATTAAGGGTTTAAAAGGAAGGGTGATTCTAAGTCAATTGAGGATCACATTTGGGATTCAATATGTGATTCCTTGTTTCCTCACATAGTTCCTACCACGTTTAAATTATAATAATTAAATTTTAAAGATGGATGAATGTTGAGTTATTATTCTTTCTTTAATGAGGATTATTTGAAGTTTGATTTACTTTATTTATTTGTATGCATGATTAGTTGTGAACATTTTAAAAATATGCATAAGGAACATCACTTTTTATTATCGTCTACGTGTGGGATATACGTGTGCTAGATATGCCTACATATCCAACACAAATACAATATTATGGTTCAATAAACACATTAGTTACTAATGTCTAGGTTATTAATGAATTAATTAATAAGTTTGACAATTTAAAGTTAAATTATATGAATATAAATATTATCAATAAGATAAGAATTCAATAACTTTGGTCAATATGTGTGAAGTAATAAATGAGTATAATAATTAGTTCCCATCTAAGACTCTTTTATTTCTATAAATTAGACTTTATTATCCAAAATAAAGTATTCCTTATAATTATTCATTTAGTCAAAGGATCACTACAATTGGAAAATACCATGAAAGTGGGAGACTTTGGAAAACACCACTAAAGTAGTAGGCTGATTCCTTTTTTAGAAGTTTACTATGATAAGAGTCTGTGGTTTGGACGAGAACCCATATCAAAAGTGAGTGTTGAATTTTGTTGTTCTAGAGACTGGAAAAAGTGAAATTCAATCAGTGAATGTTGATCAGATGAATGCCAAGGAAAAACCAAATCTACACAAGTAGGTCACTCATGTATTACACAAAGATGTGACCAAGACTCATGTCAATATGTAGGACATGTGAAGCATAGGGGGAGATTTACTTACCCATTATCATTAGGTCTCACTAGATGGTTTCAAGATATTTTTTGTCAATCTAGTGCAAATATAAATGACTCTTGGAAATGGATATTTTTTTCTCTTGTTATGAAATGAAGAACACAAAAAAATGCAAAACTTGGTGTGAATTACATAATCATGTTAATCATTGAGTTTTTGAATTAAATTTTTGTTTGAGGCCTTAACTAAGGGAGAATATATCTTGGAATCAAATCCAATATAGGGCCATCCATGCCCAAATTAGTGTGGTTGGATGAAATATATTCCATGTTATTTTCCTTGCATCAACAATCAAAGGAATTGTCTCCTTGGGAAAATTGGCACTCCTAAATGTAAGGTGTCTAAGGGATTGAGGGAATTTTATCCTTATACATGTAACAAACATACCATATGCATTCAGTTGTTCAGAAGAGGTGCAACGGTATTCAATGTGTTATAGATCAAGGGATCCCATGGATTTTATTTATAATATGAGAATCTCATCTAATAAGGACATTATTTCATGTGTAGGACTCCATCAATATCCTTGATATTTTGAATAAACTTTATAATCTACTTACTTTATTAAAACCATACAACCTTGATATTTTATATCTTCAAAATATTTTGAATACATTTTATAATATAGATTCACATTATTAAAAACCTACAACCAATGTTTTGTAGCATCAAGTGCAAAAAGATTGAAAATAACATAACTTAAAAGATTGAAAACAACCTAACTTACGAAAGAGTTAATATAATTTAACAGTAAACAAGGCATCGTAAGAAACTTATGATACTCTAATATTACATATGTAAAAATGGATTTTTAAATTGAATTCCTAAAGATTTGAAATTTTTATAAAATACAAAACATTTGAAATAAAAAGTTGTCCACAGTTTGATTTTTTTATGAAATTGGTTGTGAGTTGGCCGCGGGGATCCAACCATGTGGCCAAGTCATGGGCATGCCCACGACTTGGACATATGGCTAGCCCACCACAACCAACTCATAGCCAATTTTAATAAGAGATTATATATGCACAAAAAAGCAGAGAATTTGAGTCTAAGTCTTTAAAACCGAAGTGAAAGACAATAGATTCAACTCATGTCTGACTGCTCAGGCACAGACTAATCACTTAAATGATTACTCTATTCTTTTGATTGTTAAATGACTATATCAAATTTAAAAACTTAATATTTGATTGTTAAATGTATATATAAAGTTAACTAAATCCATATTGTGACTTGGACGCGAGGGGCCAACCATGTGGCCAAGCCATGGGTGTACACATGGCTTGGCCACAGGACTGGCCCCCATGGCCAAGTCACAACCAATTTTAATAAGAGATTATCTATGGACAAAAAAATAGGGCATTTGAATCTAAGTCCTTAACACCAGAGTGAAAGATAGTAGATTTGGCTCCTGGTTGACTGCTCAGGCACAAACTAATCACTTAAATGCTTACTCTTAATATTTGATTGTTAAATCTGTATATGAAATTTAAAAAATTAATATTTGATTGTGAAATGTCTACATCAAATTAACTAAATCCATATTGTTTATAAATTATTTATTAATGTCTATATCAAATTCTCATTTTCAAGTAATTCCATATTGTTTATAAATTTATTGTTTCTGCATGTATAATTTGAACATATAAACATGTAATTTTTAAATTGTCTTCCTATTTTATATTTAAATTTATTAAAAATAAATTTAAAAATATGTCTTTAAAATTTATCATTTTATGTGTATATATATATTATATTTACATATTTATTTGTAAATATAAGAATAGATTTATATTTTAAGAAATAGAATAACATATTTATATTTAGAAGAAATATAATTTATTAAAAAGATTAAAATGATGTTCGTCAGATAATATTTGAATATAACCGAAAGAACGATAAATATTTCTATGAATAAATTTATTTGAATTAAACCACTCTATAAATTATGTGGTCAATTAATAGACCAGAACTATTACCAGTCAATAAAATATTGTCTTTAAATCTAAACTGGACAAAACAAAATGTGCACATATCAAATCTAAAACATGAATACTAATTTTAACAAATTGAAAATAAACATAAATATAAACATAAAGATTTCTTCTACCTGTACCAAACTATATAACACATTTATGCACGGAATTTTATAACACTTATAATAAGAATGTACAAATATTAACAAATTTGAAATAAACATAAAGATTTCTTCTACTTGTACCAAACTATATAACACATTTATGCACATAATTTTATAACTTTTTTATAATCATAATATAGTCTTTTGAACAATTACACAAACTAATCACAAGTTCATCAAAAAGTTCAAAAATTGATCAAACAATTACTCATATCTATATCTATTTTTAGTTGATTTAGTTCAACTAACTGCAGATTAATAATAAGTTAAGAAATTAGTTGAAACATTTCAAATTAGTCAGATTAAGTGCTAAACTACTAATATACAAGGCACAATTAATTTGGACAGGTGATATCAAGATTTGAAAACATTTCTGACATTTCAAAATAAGATAGACACAAAATGGCCTTGGTAAACTATCATTTCTGCCTAGTTTTAGGACACCAAACAACCCAAATGACATTTGAATAATTTTGTTGTTAAATTGGTTTACTAGGGTGTACAACAACACACTATTCAGCCTTGGTGTGCCCACGGCTTGGCCACAAGGGTGGATCTATAGCCAATTCACAGTCCAATGGACTGTGACTTGGCCACAGGGGCCCAACCCTATGGCCAAGCCATTAGCATGCCCACAGCTTGGCTAGACATATAATTTAAAATTAAAATTAAGAATTAAAATTTAAATTTAAAAATTACAGATGAAATTAAAAATTACAATTGAAATCCCCCAAATGGGCTGCTCGATTGACATGACAGCTACATCAACGCTCACCGCCACCTGGCATACGTTCCTCACCATGTCCTCACCACGGTCACTTCTAGTCTTTACACCACCTGCCACTACCCTCTCTCTCGCACTTTCATTTCAACATTCACTCATGCGAGGAGCTCTGCAATTCATGTATCCTCACGAAGTAGCACATACACTCTTCCCCGTCACTTCATCTTACACCCTAGCCCTTGCTTATTATGGACATGATGGGGACTCTAGCTCTTTATTGCCTTTGTTTGCAATTCCAAGCTCCAAGTTTCCGGAGCTCTTCAACCCCTCTGCCAGCCTCCGAGCTCTGGTGTGACCTCATGGGGTTTCCAGTTGGATTTCTACATTTGTTCCACACTATGTCATGACCTCGTGGTAGGCCAAAGTGGGGGACAACCTGGTACTTAGCTCGTGGTAGACTTCCACCTGCAACAGGGGCTCAGGATGACCAGTCACTCCCTTTGCAGCGCTCCCAGAAGCTAATCCTATAGACCCTCCCTTGGAAGCTCTCTTAACTAACCCAACCCACGAAGCTCCTCTTGTAGTTCAACCCCGCGACGAGACTCCTCCCTTGGCACCCCTCCTTGTGGCCGCCCCAAAACCGACACCTTGCGCCCAACCAACTGGAGACCAGCCTCCCTGCGACCTCTCCCCCCTCTCAAACCCTGATGGTTGTAGGGTTGAGTGGTTTGATCTGTATGGGAATTCTCTTGGCTATGTGCCTTCGCCTCCATCTCCCCCTCCATGTCCCTTTTACCTGTCCTTCCCTTCATCCCCTCTCCACACCCACCCCAAAATCCCTTGTTCTTTGTGCGCGGACAGAACATAACTCTTGGAAGATATCAAATTGATGAAAAAAGACTTGGAAACTATCAATTCAATGAAAAAATATTTGGAAGAGATCAAAGAGGCAATGCTCGACACATAACAGAAGGAATCCAATCATTGGAGAAAGTGGACTCCCTAATGATGTTCATTCAAGATCTTCAATAAGCCATGGCGGAACGTGGAAAAGGCAAAGCTCCGGTGAAGTAGGTTTTTACAGGACTGCATCTTGGTCCAGGTTTTCAGGGTCTTGCTGTGTTTTTTGAGTTTTTTTACACCTTACTTATGCACCTCAGTCCTGAATGGCCTAGTAGTCTAGTTAGCTTTCAGTGGCATGACCATGGAAATGGTGGTTTCCCAACAGGGCACCAACGCCATGTGATTTTTTGGACATCTAGCATTACTAGTTTTTGAACATCTGGCACAGTGGTTTCCCTTCTGGGCACTGTGACCACGTGGCTAATAGCCCACAGATAGTTGTAATTTTTTTAAAGGAATCAATACAATACAACACTCTAACTTACAAAAAAAAAAAAAATTACAATTGAAATTAAAAATTACAATTAAAATTAAAAATTACAATTAAAATTACAAACTGCATATAAATTAAATTTAAAATTTAAAAATTACAGTTAAAAATAAGTTAAAAATAAAAATGAAATTTAAAGGTTTTGGGAACACTATTCATCCTTGGCATGCCCACTACTTGGCCACAAGGTTGGCCCCGGCAACCAAGTCACAGTCCAGTGGACTGTGACTTGTTCGCGAGGGCCCAGCCCTGTAGCCAAGCAGTATCACACAAAATGAACAGATTAACATAGAAGTAGAACATCATCTAAAACTCTCTTATGTGCTTTCCTAATTGCACAATATTTCAAGCTTAAATAGACTACTTTTTCATTCTATACACGGGTTCTTTCTTAAATAGACTATTTTTTCCTTCTATACACAGGTTCTTTCTTAAATAGACTGTTTTCCTAATGGTTAACAGGTTTTTCCTTATAGTTGGATGTAGGCTTAAACACACAGGTTTTTGCTTATAGTTGAATAATCTGGAGTCATATAGAGGGCTTGGTTCTTGTTTCTTCATTTATTATTTTAACACTAATTTTAATATTTTTGTTTTCTTATACTACAAATTAATGTTGGAAGACTCAAACTCTTTTAATACAGGTTTGGCCTGTAAACTTGGAAGACTCTTCCAAAGAGAAAAAAATACTCTGTGACTGATATGGCAAGTTTTAGAGGAGTCTGTTGAATGGAGAGTATGACTGAAGAGTCTCTAGGGGTGACTATTTTCAGTGGGGACTTGGCTAGACTCGGGTACTAAACTAGAAAAACAGTAATGTAAAAACAAAAACTCAAAAACAACATAAAGAAACAACATTATAGTAATAAAAACACAGTATCACATAAATGTAAACAACATAAAATGATCTAAACATTGTAACATAATCATAATCTAAAAAGAAAAACATAATCATAACATAACATAATCATAACTAATCTAAATGTAACAACCCCACTGTTACAGCCACGGGCGAAGCCAATTTTTTTTTTTTTGGTTTTTAATAATTAAGGGGCTAGAAGGCAATGACGAAAAAAGTTTGAGCACACCACAGACGATGAACATAAGCAGGCAACCTAGGAAACATGCAACTATGACACCACGCATAGGCACAAGGGAAACTGGGAAAAACATGCATAGAATAACCAGAGGTAATGACTAACTGCCCGATGAAACAAGGCATGCCTACAAGATACGAGACCACTTCCCCTTCCCGACATAACGACATTGATGAACAAGACTAGAACCTAAACGCACGCAAACCAACACATGTGCCCAAGTAAGCATATGATGCTCACCCACACTCACATGGTAGGCATCAACTCCGATCAAGCTATCATTCGTCGCTAACCCATAGGGAGTGCCATGATCCCCTCATCAGGGACCATGATGTCCATTGATGAGAGGTGCATCAATAACCCTAACACAAAACAAAAGGGACCAAGACTCAAAAAAAATCCAATGCGCTAAGAACCTAATATTGACTTGGAGACTATACCTACCCCACAGAAAGGTTGACGAGACACAAGAGGACAAATACAAGTGGTGACACTAGCCCAAATGACATCGTCCCTTCCCCCACCAATCACCTAGTGTAATCGGTCTATGATTACATTCAATTTTAACAAGGGTTCCATTCTAACGGGGCACGCCAAGTTACAATTAGACAATAATGTGTCTGCTAAATAAACGTTAATACAATTAATTTTGCAAATCTAAGTGGTCAATACTAAAACCATAATTATAAATTCCCTCTATCCTTAATTAAAATTCAATCCAGTGAGTCTAAAATTTGCAATCCATTCCTTACTTACCAATCAAATTTTAATCTTTAACACAACCTAATCGGTCAATTTTGTGTTAATCTAGATTCTCCATCCAACTAGACATTAACTTAAATAACAACATTTAATATCTTAAAGTAGAATGATTCCATTAAAACACTTATGAGCAATTAATCTCAGCATGTAGACTACTATATCGAGCAAACTAAAAATACTAGCTGTCATTAATATTGAGAAGGAAACTGCCAACTATTACATCAATTTAGCAATCTAACAAGGCAACAACATCGTAGTTACATGACAATTATTATAGAAAAACAAGGCAATTGATGTAACAATTAACATGATAGTTAATTCAGCAATAACAAGGTGATTTACATAACTGTTATCATAACGAGTAATATAGAAATGACAATGTGATTAATGTTTTAATTAACATAATCATTAGCAAAGGAATAACAAGGCAATTAATGTAATAGTAACAATCAATATAAAAATAACAAGGCAATCTATATAACTGTAACAACACAATTAATATATCATTAAGAAGGAATATGTTGTCCATTAACTCAATGTAGAAAATTATCCTGGCAATTAATATGGCAATAATACAACATTTAATATTGCAATTAATATGGCAATAATATAGCATTTAATATTGCAATTAACATGGCAATTAACAGTAAAACATAGGCAACATTTAAGGCAAAATGGTGTCCAATCTAGCAATCACAGTCAACCATTTAAAGGGGAAAAAATGTTGTCACACCAGCAACAAAACACAGTCACAGTTAATGGAGAATCGTTGTGCCATACCTCAACAAGCACATGCTACCATTTAATGGAAATTTGTGGGCATTTAACAACAACTCAGTCCATCGTTTGAAATAAAAAACATGGGCATTTAAAATGACAATATCGGTCTCATTTGAAATCAAAAACATGGGCATTTAAAACAACAAACTCAGTCTCATTTGAAAGAAAAAACGTGGGCATTTAAAACAACAAACTCAGTCTCCTCTGAAAGAAAAAATGTGGGCAATTAAATTAGCAATTTCAGTCTCATTTGAAGGAAAAAATGTGGGCATTTGAAACAATAAACTCAATCTCATTTGAAAGAAAAAATGTGGGCAATTTTAAATGACAATCTTTGTCTCATTTGAAAGAAAAAATGTGGGCATTTAAAACGACAATCTATGTCTCATTTGAAAGAAAAAACGTGGGCATTTTAAATGGAAAACTCTAGCAACTTTTAAAAGAAAAAACATTTTTCCATTTCCAGGATACCAATACAAAATGCAAACATGAATCAATTTGTTTTTTCATTTCCTGAATACGAATACAAAATGTAGACATGAACAATTCGGGTTTCCATTGCCAGAATACCAATACAAAATGCATACATGAATCAATCAGTTTTTCCATTGCTAGAATACCAATACAAAATGTAGACATGAGTCAATTCGTTTTTCCATTGCCAGAATACCAATACAAAATGTAGACATGAATCAATCCATTTTTCCATTTCCATAATACCAACACAAAATGCAAACATGAATCAATTCATTTTTCCATTCCCAAAATACCAAAAAAGAAATGTAGACAACAATAAGAAAACCGAAAGGATCTAATCAGCCAAGGACAACAACGAAGGTAGACGACTGATAGGTTCGACCTTCGCTCATCATCCTTGCACAAAAAAGCAGGGTGTTGAGATCCATAGGTCTATTAACGCCGAAGTGACAACCGTAGATCAAGCTCATGGCCAACTACTCAGGCAAGGACTGATGAGCTAGGGACGAAGGGAAAACAACCACAATGGTCACAATCAATACACCATAGGGTGGTCAAGGCATGCGGGGAAATGAAGGCCATGGGAGTCAATCAACCATCTAGCTAGGCTATAAAAATTTCAGTCAACAATCTAAACAATTAGTATACTTACCCAATTAAACAAGCAGATCCCAAGCATAAATCCTACAACAATATACAATACAAAATAAAGAAAGAGTATCATTGTCTGATCACTCGCTCTGAGTTGAAGTCCCACACGCTTCATGCAACTCCCACTTGCTGACCGACAATACTTCACCGGTACCTCCCAGCCAATTCTAGGGGTACTCTTCTTCCCCCTTAGCTCCCCGAGCCACAAAGGGACCACACATGCTAACCATAGAATCAACTAGCTCCCAGCTCACCTCGCAAGGCTAAGCTACCACTCCTCACCAAGTTGGGTATCCCAACTCCCACAAGCTAATTCAGTCAAGTAGAGATTTTTGCAGCGTAATGTTATGCAAATCAGCAGAACCCCTCGATCCTTCTCCTCCCTCCATTATATAGAGTTTTGAACCCCTTTACCTTCCCAAAATCCCATTTAAATTATTGTTTAAAAATTAATTCCTCAAAATTCCTCCCCATACAAGTGTCACCCATCCCCTTTATTCCTCCATAAATTAATTTCTTTAATTAACTAATTACCCTTACTTCTGTCACTCACCTAGTGTCACTCCTAGATTTGCTCTTAGGTTTCTCCAAATTCTCTTACAGTTTTTAATGATTTTCCCCACTATTAATTTGCTAGTTTTGTTTAAAATTAGAAAGTTTTAAATGGTAGATACCTTACTAAGTTTGACTTTCTTCTTTTTCCCTTGTGTTTCCCTTTTCTTTTTATGTTTCCCTCTTTTTCCTAGTTTCATAATTATTTTAGATTTCCTCTTTCCCCTTTTTATTTAGAACTCAAAATGGTAGGTGTGGAAGTTACATCCCCCCCCCCCCCCCCCCC
>CBVK0100286030.1:0-23594 GCA_900067695.1 Picea abies | reverse complement strand
AATGATCATGCATTCTGCTGTGTATTTGGATTAATGTAATTGCCATGGAGCATTTATGTTAAAATGACTCTTATGCTTACTCCGAGAATAACGTATTTCATTTCTTGAATGCATGCGATTAACCATGAATGAGAATGTGTTATTCCACGTAGTATCACCTACATGGTAGCCAAGGTGTGCTACAGATCTTCTGGGTTATCTGCCAAGCAGTCTTATAGTAACCCCGGGTAGTTTAGTAAAAAGGGTGTTACATGTCACATGAGTATATGTATGGTAAGAGGTTTTGTACCACCATTCAAATAGGGATAACATTGAGCCCACCTATTTTTCCACTCAGATGCAAAACAACTCAAATATGTTTCCAAAAACTTGTTGACAACTTCAATCTAGCCATATGTTTGGGGGTGATTGGCACAAACCCCCTTCCTTCCAAAGAGTTGCTTGACCTCTAGGTATTGGATTGTTTGAATCTCTAACTCAGAGAGACTCCTTGAGTCCCCACAACACCCGAAATTATCTTACCCACACACACATGCTCTTTGCAAGTGACCATGACTATGACCATGGGTCTACCTTCTTCACAGTTTTAGATTTCAGGGATATCCTGAATCCTCTCTTCAGTCCTTCCCAAAGCACTCAGATCCAAGTCTCTGAAATTGTGCCATGCATCTCCTCATATTCGTTAGCCCCACAATGGTTCAGATTTCACAACTCGCTAAATTATAGATCTTTCATCCACAACCTCCCAACTTCCAACTTCTGAACTCTTGGATCCCATCGCCACATGTTCTCTTGTGAGCAACAGTCGATATTGAATCACAACTTCGAATTTCATGACCTGGTCTTTGTCAAGTTTCCAACTTTATGAACTTCAAATTATCTAAATATTTTGCAGCTATATTCTATGCAAATTTTCCAGATCTAATGGTTTGGAATCATTCTTCTCCTCCTGAGAATGAACCTTGCTCTCACTGGATTTGACAAGAAATCCAAGGTATCCTTTCCTTGAAACTTCCTACCTCTCTCCTTCTTGAGCTTTCCTCCTTTGATTTATTCCTCTGAACAATATCTTTGACACTTAGTTATATTCCTGGTCTGTGCACACCTTGCAACAGACTCCACTCCTCATTCACTTCTCCGTGAATGATTTCTCATTCCTTGCGACTGAATCACACTGTCCTCCCTGAGTCTTCAAGTCTGAAAAAATCTATTATGCACCCCTTATAGACATCAATGCACTCCTTGCATATGTATAAGTTCCACTATATTTCCTAATCTTTAGAGTTGAAACAGGCTTAGTCATGCACTCCTTGCGGACACTATGTGCACTTTGCACCCGCTCACGAAAAATAAATACCTGGGACTTATCTATTTTCCACAATAACTCATACATTCAACAAAGCAAATGCATTCATGGATTCAAGAACAGAAATAACAGAGAATTGAAAAATAACATAACTCTACCATTCACTCAGATAGATACACAACCAACACACATTTGGGACAATATATCTCTATTATATTCATCCACTGAAACTGGTATACATACATACATACATACAATGTTCTTCACTACTCCTCGACCTATATTAGATGGGTTCAACTATTGCTCGGTTCTTCTCTATCCATAGCAACAACAAACATCCATGCTAACAACAAAAACCGACAACAACAACTATTGGGCAATATTACAAAGATGTATACAAAGAGGTGTTCTTTGAGCATTCCCTCCAACTACTTTGCACTACCTTGAATGGAATCAAATGCCATCAACTACTTAACACATGTTACAATAAATATTGCATCATATAGATAAGAGTGCAAGCTCTAAATCTGTACTGTGATCCGATCAAATACATTCCCCATCAAATTCCATCATGGTTCAACCTTTAAACATTTAAGACATTCATGTTTCAAAAAGTTCTGTCAAATATCTCATAAATACATTGATCAGTTTTGAATTCAAAATATTTCAAAATGTGTGTTTCTGCGCCCAACTGTTCTCCATGCTTGTGCTTTGCTGGTGATTCTATTGCATCATACTCCCTTGGTTGAAAAAAATTCATGGAATCCTATCCATGAGCTCTTGCACTGATCTTTCATGCTTATGGATCTTTGCTTCACTAACCCAACTGGAATCCTCTACTAGTCTTCCTTTCCATTTCACCAAGTATTCAAAATACGTCTTTCTTCTAGTCTTATTACCAACCCTTTGATCTATTATCTTCTCTATCTACGGATTCTCGGATAAAGGCATCTGCTTCTTCCACTGGATCTTCCCCTGATCTTCATCTTTCTCAGTTCCATATTCCCTGTAAAGATACAGGTATAAAATTTTGAATATGGGTGATATACCCACATCTTATGGCAGTTCTAACTCATAAGCATTCTCGCCAAACTTCCTCAAGATTTTACATGGCCCTATCTTTTTCAAATTTAGTTTATTATGCATTTCCCTCGGGAATATTTCCTTCCTCAAGTGTGCTACAAATTGATCTCCAACTCCAAATTGAAGCCTTGTTCTATGTTGATCAACCCTGCTCTTGTATTCACTGATGGTCTTCTTCAACTACTGCTTGATTTGATTGTGAAGTTCCTTCATCTCTACAACGAAATATTTTTCTCTCGTGCTTCTAAACTCATCTTTCTTCAGATCTCTTAATTCTGAAACTCTTGTCAGATTCATTCCATACACGATTTGAAATGGGCTTTTCCCAGTGCTCCTGTTCACTGAGTCATTATATGCAAACTCATCTTGTTCTCGAATCTGATCCCGTTGACTATCGTATTCAGTGACCAAACTCCTCAACAAATCTCCCAGGCTTCTATTCATCACCTCAATCTGTCCATATATACGTGGATGATATGCATAACTAAAAGATATTTCTGTCCCCAATATTTTCCACAATGTCCTTCAGAAATGACCAACAAACTTGGTATCCCTGTCTGAAACTATGCTCCTAGAAAACCCATGGAGTCTTACAATCTCCTTGAAAAATAAGTTTGTAACATGTGTTGCATCACTGGTCTTATGGCATGGGATAAAGTGTGCCATCTTCGAAAATATTTCCACCACCACAAATATAGAATCACATCCTCTTTGTGTTCTTGGCAATCCCAACACAAAATCCATGCTTATCACATCCCAAGGCCTCTCTAGAATAGGCAATGGCTGATACAATCTAGTGTTCTGTTTCTTCCCATTGGTGTATTGAAAAATATTGCAGTTTTTCACAAATTTCTTCACCTCTTCCCTCATACCTGGCCAATAATATGAACTGGCTACTTGAGAAAAAAAAATTTCATGGCCAAAGTGTCCGGCTAGATCTCCGCTATGTTTTTCTTTCGGCAAATTCCCCCTCATAGAGAATCTGGGTATACACAAATGACATCCCTTGAACAACAACCCATCCAGAATCAGATATTCAGCCCATTGTCTTCTATCTATAAGCATAGGATTCACACATGCTTCTCCAAAGTCTAGATCACTGTGATACATTTCCTTAAGGTGATCGAACCCCAACGTGTTGATTTGAAATTCTTGCAGAATTAAAATCCTCCTGCTCAATGCATCAACAACCTTATTAGCATTTCTGGAAATATGTTTAATGAAAAAAGTGAAATTTTACATAAACTCTATCCACTTAAAATGTTTCTGGTTTAACTTCCCCTCTCTAGTTATGAATTGAAAAGCGTTATTGTTGCTATACAAAACAAATTCTTTTGGTACGAGATAATGCCTCCATTTATTCAATGCTTGGATTATGGCATAGAACTCTTTGTCATATGTGGAGTACTTTTGTTTCTCTTCATTCAACTTCTCACTAAAATATGCAACATGTCTATTTTCTTGGCTTAAGATCCCTCTAGTTGCAACTCCACTTGCATCACACCTTACCTGAAACGTCTTTCCAAAATTTGATAGAACTAGAATTGGTTGCTCAGTTATCTTCTCCTTGAATATGTTAAAACTCCTCTCAACCTCCTCTGTCCATTTGAAAGACTTATGTCTCTTCTTTACTGCATCCATCATCTGAGCACTAATCCCACTAAAATTTCTAATGAACTTCCGATAAAAACTAGCTAACCCATGGAAGCTCCTTACCTCAAAGATACTCCTTGGTGGTGACCATTCTTTGATCGCTTTACCTTTTCGAGATCCATCTTCAACTCATTTGAAGAAATAAAAAAACCCAAATATATGAGCTTTGTCTTCAAGAAAGAGGACTTTTTCAAATTGATCAACAACTTCTCTTGCTGTAGTCTCCTCATCACCAATGCTAAATGTCTCAATTGTTCTTCCTTACTCTTGCTAAACACCAGTATATCATCTAGATACATAATCACGAACCTACCAATGAAATCCTTTAATACTTCATTCATTAGTCTCATAAAAGTGCTCCGGTCATTTTTTAAGCCAAAAAACATAAAAATCCATTCATATAACCCCTCATTTGTCTTGAATGTTGTTTTCTAGTCATCACTTTCTCTCATTCTGATCTGGTGATATCCACTTTTCAAGGCTATTTTTGAAATATAGTTGGCTCCGCTTAAGAATTCCATCAAGTCATCCATCCTTGGTAGTGGAAATCTATATCTGTTGGTAATATTGTTTATGGCCCTTGAGTCCGTACATATTCTCCATCCTCCATCCTTCTTTGGACTTAGTATAGTTGGCACTGCACATGGACTCAAAATTTCTCTGACCAATCCTTTTTCTAACAGATCTTAAGCCTATCTCTTCACCTCCTCATTCTCTTGAGGTGTCAATCTATATGATGTTTTATTTGGTAGGATTTCTCCTAGTATCAAGTAAATATGATGATTGATGCTCCTGATAGGTGGTAATGAGTTTGAAAACTCATCCACTACAATATCAATAAAGTTCTCTAGTAGCTCCTAAACTTCCTCAGGAAAATCCTCCAATGAGGTACTGGTAAGGATAACCCTTGGTTTCCTCACTACAACAAACTGCATCTCTTGTTCCTTCTTTAACTCACTCAGGAGTTCCTTCCCACTCATGAGAAGTATGTTCACATTGGCTTCCTATTTCACCATCTTTTCCTCAATTGGCAGTTGTTACACCTCAATATTGCTCGCTTCGATAAGTGTCGTAAGTGTCGCATGTTCCTCTCAAACTGTCGCAAGTGTCGCATGTCATTCACGAGTGTCACAAACATCAAACAAAGCATACTGCCATGATGATGAAACCAAGGAGACATCTAGAATAACTCAGACACTTGATTTGGAGGAAGAAGAATGATTAACGTAAGTCAAGGAACTCTTATCACCTAAAAGGAGCTCTTAAACAAGGGTTTTGAAGTTGAGCGCTCCTCTGTATCAGCCTTAGGAGCACTGACGCTCCCCTATAAGGTATTAGGGAGTGTTATAACACCCAACTTCCCCTTTGAAGGAGCGCTATCCATATTTGGAGCATTGGCACTCCCATCAAGCTTCCTAGGGAGCGTTATAGCACCCTGATGCCCCTTTTGAGGGAGCGTTGTCTAATTTGGGCAGTGGTTGGCCCATTGAGGAGAATAAGGGAAGGATCTTTCAATTTTGGAAGGTAGTTGCATTTGAATTCTTGGTTCAATCAGAATATCCTTGATCTAAGGAGGGAATTCCTCAACCCACCCTAAAGATACCTCAATAGGTTAAGCCTCTCTTAACCTATATAAGCAGGCTCCATGATGTTGAGAAGGGGGGAGAATTGCTAGCATGAAACCTATGATCTCATAGGAAAAACAGTCAGCTAAAGGAGAGTGATCAGTGAAGCTACCATCATCTAGGTCGTGGATCTTTCAAGCAAGGGTTAGACAAAGGGGACTTGACAAAGCTGTCGTATTCGCATCTACGATTGTAAGTACTACTGTCGTTATTCTCATTAATATGACATGCTTGGCTTGTTTGTTTCTAGTTTGTGTCTGATATTACATGAACCTATCATTGATAGATAGATCTTCTTTAATAGAAATCATGTATTACTGTATATCTGTGTTTATGGTTGCATATCTGATACATTTCTGTTATATTATTGAATATCTACGATATCTTTGTGCATTTCTTTATTATATCTCTGATCTCATTTCGTGCCGAAAATAATCCGGATCAAATATGTTTAATGACAAAATTGAAAATTTTCATAAACTCTATCTACTTAGCATGCTTTTGGTTTAACTTCTCATGTCTAGTTATGAATTGCAAAGCGTGATTATCGCTATACAAAACAAACTCCTTTGGTACGAGGTAATGTCTCCATTTATTCAATGCTTGGATTATGGCGTAGAACTCCTTGTCGTACGTGGAGTACTTCTTTTTAGCTTCATTCAGCTTCTCGCTAAAATATGCAACAGGTCTATTGTCCTAGCTTAAGAATGCTCCAATTTCAACTCCACTAGCATTGCATCTTACCTAAAATGTCTTCTCGAAATCTGACAGAACCAGAATCGATTGTTCAGTTATCTTTTCCTTCAATATGTTGAATCTCCTCTCAGCCTCCTCTGTCCATTTGAAAGACTTGTGTCTTTTCTTCACTGTATCCATCATCTGATCACTAATTCCACTAAAATTTCTGATGAACTTCCGATAAAAACTCGCAAACCCATGGAAGCTTCTTGCCTCAAAGATATTCTTTGGTGACGGCCATTATTTGATTTCTTTCACCTTTTTGGGATCCATATTCAACTCGTTTGCAAAGATAACAAAACCCAAATATATGAGCTTTGTCTTCATGAAAGAGGAATTTTTCAAATTAATTAACAAATTCTCTTGTTGCAGCTTCCTCATTACTAATTCCAAATGTCTCAAGTGCTCCTCTTTACTCTTGTTGAACACCAGTATATCATCCAGATATAGAATCACAAACTTACCAATGAAATCCTTTAACGCTTCATTCATCAGTCTCATAAAAGTACTCAAGGCATTCATTAAGCCAAATGACATAACAAGCCATTCATACAACCCCTCATTCGTCTTGAATGTTTTTTTCCACTCATCACCTTCTCTCATTTTGGTTTGGTGATATCCACTCTTCAAATATATTTTTGAAAAATAGTATTCCCCACTCAGGCAATCCATCAAGTCATGCATCCTTGGCAATGGAAATCTGTATCTGATGGTGATATTTTTTATGGCTCTTGAGTCCGTACACATTCTCCATCCTCCATCCTTCTTTGGACTTAGTACAGTTGGTATTGCACATGGACTCAAGCTTTCTCTGGCCAATCATTCGTCTAACAGATCTTGAACCTGTCTCTTCACTTCCTCATTCTCTTGAGGCATCAACTTGTACATTCTTTTATTCATCATTCTTGCTCCTGGTATCAAGTCAATGTGATGAATGATGCTTCTGATAGGTGGAAATGAGTTTGGTAACTCATCCACTACAATATCAACGAAATTATCTAGTAGCTCCTGAACTTCCTCAAGAAAATCCTCCAATGAAGTACTGGTAAGGATAACCCTTGGTTTCCTCACAACAATGAACTACATCTCTTGCTCCTTTTTTGCTTCATTTAGGAGTTCCTTCCCATTCATGAGAAGTATGCTCGCAATGGATTCATCTTTAACCTTCTTTTATTCAATTGGAAGCAACATGTGTGTCCTACCATTCTTCTATGAGGTGTATGTATTCCTCCTCCCATCATGAAAAGCATTCCTGTCATACTGCCAGGGTATTTCCAACAAAACATGACAGACATCCATAGGAATCACATCACACATGATCTCATCCCTATATCCTCCTATTTTGAAATTAACCAGGCATTGTTGAGTAATTGCTACCTGATGACCTTTCTGCAACCATGAGTCTTTGTACGGTGTCAGATGTGCAGTTGTATATAGCTCTAGCTTCTCCACCATCTCTTTGGATACCAAGTTGTCAGTGATCCCACTATCAATTATCACCTTGCAAACTCTGTCCTTTGTTTTTCAAGTTGTTCTGAACAAATTGTTCCTCTGCACTGGATTTTTAGTTTCCAGGTCTTGCTTTAGAAGAATCTTCTTCATCATCAGGGACCTTCCATCCTCTACACCTTCTATCTTATCATCCCTCTTCTACGCTTTCGAAATGTGAGCTTCAACTCATCTCTTTCTCTCGGGACAATCCCAAGACATATGTCCTATATTTCCGCAGTCATAAAACCTCACTTCTCCTCCTCTACCTCTTCCTCTACCTCTGGGAAAAGAACTTTTACCACCGCTCTGCCTTCCTCAAGAACTTCCTCCTCTCTCAGAGTGACTATGTGGTTTCTCTTCTTCGTCTCTGGGGTTTTGTGCCTTATCTTGGGAAACTCCCTTGCCTCTATTCAAGCTTCAACCTTTGTTCTGTTGACTGTTCTTTATAGCCAACTTCCCTTTTGCTTTCAACACCATTTGATATGTGTCCTCTACAGTCCAGACTGTCTTCTTACAAAGTTCATATTGAATTTTGTATCTCAGGCCATTAATGTATCTAGAAACCTTCTCCTCGTCTCTCTCTCTTTGTCTAGATATAATATTCAATTTTTAGAACTCTTCTGTGTACTCCTTCATAGTCAATCCTTTATATCTCAGGTTCTGCATTCTCCTGAATAGATTTATCTAGAAATCGTTGGGCATGAATTTTGCCTTCAACTTGGCTACCATTTGATCACAACTCTTGATATTTTGCTTGCATTTGCTCCTTCTGTCAGCCTACAATTCATTCCACCACAACGCTGCATGTCCTTTTAGCCTAGTGACATCATGTCTCGCCTTTTTCTCCTCTTCAACATCCTCATAATTGAAATACTTATCCATTTCTCATATCCAGTCAAGCAATTCCTTGGTGTCTAAATTTCCTTCATACATCGGGATGTCAATATTCTCTCTGGCACCTAATTTGACAACTACTCTCAAAAAGCGTTCTTCCACAGCATCCTTAGCTACATATTTTGCTTCGACTTCTATGTTTTCGATTTCTTCCTCACTGATGTCTCCAACATCAAACACTCTCCTTTGTGTTGTTTCCATGGAATCTAGCCTCGTATACGATTCTCTCATTTCCATTTCCATAGCTCTATTGGCTACATGTGGATAAACACATCTTCTAGATGGCATTGTGATGACGTTTATCTTCCTCCTTACAAAAGTCAATTATGTACTCTGCCCTGATACCACTCATGGCACAAACCCCCTTCCCTCAAAAGGGTTGCTTGATCTCCCAGTCTTGGATCATTTGAATCTACGAGTTGGAGCAACTCCTTGGGTCCCCACAACACCCAAAATTATCTTACCCACACACACAGGCTCTCCGCAAGTGACCATGACTATGACTGTGGGTCTACCTTCTTCACACTTTCGGATTTTGGGGATATCTTGAATCCTCTCTTCACTCCTTCCCAAATCACTCATCTCCGAGTCTCCAAAATTGCGCCATGTGTCTCCTCAGATTCACCCGCCCTGCAATGGTTCATGTTTCGTGACTCACAAAATTCTAAATCTTTCATCCATAGCCTCCCAACTCCCAACTTTTGAACTCTTGGATCCAGTCACCATGTGTTCTCTTGTGAGCAATGACTGAGATTGAATTGTGACTTCAGATTTCATGACCCAATATTCGTCAAGTTTCCAACTTTCTGAACTACGAATTATCAAAATATTTCACATCTATCTTATGTGCAACATTTCTAGATCTAACGGTCTAGAATCGTTCTTCTTCTCTTGAGAATGAACCTTGCACTCACTGGCTTCAACAAGAAATCCAAGGTATCCTTTCCTTGAAAATTTATTCCACTCTCCTTCCTGAGCTTTCCTCCTTTTATTTGTTCCTCTGAACAATCTCTTGGACACTTAGTTGAATTCAAGGCCTGTGCACACCTTGCAATAGAATCCACTCCTCATTCACTTCTCCTTGAATGAATTTGCACTCCTTGCGATTGAATCACATTGTCCTCCCTGAGTCTTCGAGTCTGAAAAACTCTATTATGCACTCCTTATAGACATCAATGCACTCCTTTTATATGTATAAGTTTCATTATCTTTCCTGAGCTTTAGAGTCGAAACTGAATCAGTGACACACTCCTTGTGGACACTATAAACACTTTGCACCCGCTCATGGAAAACAAATACCTAGGACTTATCTATTTTCCATAATAAATCATACATTCAACAAAGCAAATGCATTCATGGATTCAAGAACATAAATAAAAGAGAATTGAAAAATAACAGAACTCTACTATCCACTTAGATAGATACACAACCAACACACATGTGGGACAATATATCTCTGTTATATTCTTCCACTGAAACTAGTATACATACATACATACATTGTTATTCACTACTCCTCGACCTATATTAGATAGGTTCAGCTATTTCTGGGTTCTTATCTATCTACAACAACAATAAACATCCATGCGAACAACAACTACTGGGCAATATTACAAAGCTTTATACAAAGAGGGGCTCTTCGAGCGTTCCCTCCAACTACTCTGTGCTACCTTGAATGGAATCAAATTCCATCAACTACTTAACACCTATTACAATAAATATTGCGTCAGACAAATAAGAGTGCAAGCTCTAAATCTGTACTATAATCTGATCAAATACATTCCCCATTGACTTCCATGATGGTTCAGCCTTTAAAAATTTAATACATTCATGTTTCAAAAAGTTCTGTCAAATATCTCATAAATACATTGATCAGTTTTGAATTCAAAATATTTCAAAATGTGTGTTTGTGTGCCAAATTGTTCTCCATGCTTGTGCTTTGTCGATGATACTCTTGCATTAGTGATAGGAAATGATGAGATGCAATTGGGTACCCTAGAGCTTGAACAATTCTTATAAAAAATTGTTGGTGAAAGTGGGGTCTCTGTCATAAAAAATAGAATTAGACATGCCATGAAGCTTGAAGATATTATCCATGAATATTTAAGCCACTGTGGCAGCTATGAATGGGTGTTGAAGAGTAGAAAAATGAGCATATTTGGAGAGACGATCGATGAACACCATGATGAATGACTTATTTCCCAATTTAGGAAAGCCAACATTGAAGTCCATAGAATTCTCTCGCTAAATAGAAAGGGGAATCAGAAATGGTTGGAGTGTTCCCAAATCTTTGAAAGTTTCTCCCTTGTTGCATTGACAGACCTCACATTCATCAACAAAGGTGTGGATGTCCTATTTCATACCCTACTAGAAAAAAGAACGTTTGACCCATTCATATGTTTTTGTAAATCCTGAATGCTCGGCTGTGGGTGAGGCATGAAGTTCAGAAAGAACCGTGGATTTAAGTTGGGATTGCTTGCATAGAAACAAACTAACTTTGTAGTGAAGATCTTCATTATTCCAAGAGTACCCTGGAGAGATTGATAAATTGTGTTGCAATTGGTGGAGCAGGCTAGAAATTTTGGGGTCTTACAACCATTCCTAGCGAGCAACTTGGAGCTAATATTGTACAATGAAGGAGAGGGAGAAAAGGGACCCGTCTTCTTCATATTTCCGGGAAAGAGCATCGACCAATACATTTTCTTTTCCCTTCTTGTAAATGATCTCATAATCATAGCCAAATATCTTGGTCACCCATTTTTCTTCTGTTGAGGATGAAATTCAATGTTCCAAGAAATAATTGAGACTCTGATGATCAATTTTGATTTGGAATTGTTGACCCAATAAATAAGGACGCCAGAGATCCACATCATGCAAAATATCTAACGTTTCCTTTTCATAAATGTGTTGGCCCAAATGTCGCTCTGAAAGTTGTTTGCTAGTGAAGGCCAAGGGTCTGCCATCTTGTATCAGGATGACTCCAATTCCTTTCTAGGAAGCATCACATTCCAATAGAAATTTCTTTGTGAAGTCTAGGAGTGCTAGGATAGGGGTTGAGAACATAGCATCTTTTAAGGCTTGGAAGGCATGATCCACAACTGAATTCCAAGTGAAAGCATTCTTTTTAAGGAGGGAAGTGAGAGAAGCTACAATCTTTCCATAATTCTGAACAAACTACCTATAATATCTCATTAAACCCAGAAAACCATGCAATATCTTAAGAGTTTTAGGGCGAGGCCAATCTTGCATATATTCAATTTTCTTAGAATGCACTCAAACACCATCCTTTCCAATAATATGACCCATGTATTCCACTTCTGAGGCACCAAAGGAAAATTTAGATTGTTTGAGGAAAAGTTGGTTCTTAGAGAGTAGATGGAGAACTTGATTCACATGGGAGAGATGGGCTGACAAATTTTTACTATACATGAGAATATCATCAAATAAAACTAAGACAAAATGATGGAGAAAAGGATGGAAGACATGATTCATGAGACTTTGGAAAGTGGAAGGAACATTACACAATCCAAAGGGCATTACCAAGGATTCATAATGACCCTCATGAGTGCGAAATTCATTCTTGGGGATGTCTTCTTCTTTCATACGGATCTGGTGGTAGCCATAACGCAGATCCAATTTGGTGAAGTACTGATAACCACTCAATTCATCCAAGAGGTCATCAATGACAAGAATGGGGAATTTGTCTTTGATTGTGAGTTTGTTGAGGGCACAAAAATTAGGAAACATGTGTCAAGTACCTTCTTTCTTAAGTACCATGACCACAGGGGAAGAATAGGGTATAGTACTAGGATGGATACCAATGACTTCTAGTAATTCATGAACAATTTTCTCAATTTCATTCTTTTGGGAAAATGGATGATGACAAGAAAGAAAATTGGGGTAAGAATTCTCGGGATGAGAGGGATGGAATGATCACAGACACCACAGGAAGGGGGAAGTTCTTTTGGGGTGGTAAAAACAAATTGGTGGTGGGAGAGGATAGATTGGAGGTAGGGATGCACATAAGGTGTCTCAACAACATGAATGGAGTGGAATTGGGCTATAATTATTGAATGAACTTTTTTGAGGATATTTTCCATGTGATGGGAACTGATGATCTCAAGGGAGCCTGCAATGATGCCTTGGAACTTATATTATTTTCCCTCCTGTTGGAATTGCATGGTTAAGTCCTTAAAATCCATGAGAATAGGGCCTAGAGTGTGTAACCATTCGGAACCAAGAACAATGTCACAACCACCCATGTCTATAGAAAACATATGGGATTTTAGGTGATATTGATCAATTTGGAGTCTCACATTTTTACATTGTCCCCCACATTTCATGGAACCACCATTGGAAATCATGATTTGAAAATTATTGATGACATAGATGTAACAATTGAATTCTTGGGAAATGTGATGATGAATAAAGTTATGGGTGCTACCACTATCCACAAGGATTATGAATTTCCTATTTTTGATCTAACCAATTAATTTGATAGTCTAGGGAGTAGAGAAGACATTGAGGGCATTATGTGAAATCACTGGATCAACATCAGGTGGGTCAGTGGGTGGGGTGAGGTCAGATGGCGGGGGTATTTCCTCCATAGGTGGAATAACTACATCTTCTTCATACAGATCCTCAATCACAACCATAAAAATCTTTTGTTACTTACACTGGTGCCCAAGAAAATATCTGTTTTCACAATTATAACAAAGACCTTTGAGTTGACATTCAACCATTTCAGCCCTGGTTAATTTCTAGATCTTGAGGGGAGTTGCAGGAGGAGAAAAATTGGTGGGTTTAAAGAAAGGAGGAAAGGAGGGTTTACGGTTCTTGGAGGAGAAAATATGTTGGGATTCCTTGGCTCATTGATTAGCTTCCAACCAATTCTAAGGACGTGCCATGAGAACATGGGCACTGATTTCATCTTTGAGGCCACTAATTAAGCATTCCCTAAATAAAGAATCTGATATGCCCTTCGTTCTGAAATCCAAATGCTCAAATGCACCAATACAGTATTCTACTATCCCAAACTGCTTTAACTTGGTCAATCTGCCTAAATGGTGGGTGTCAGAGTCAAAGCGGTCATAAAGTTTGGCCACAAACTGTGTCCAAGCAACATACCCTTGGCGTGACTTTTTTCACCATTGCCACCATTTCCATCATTTCGGATCCAAATATAGGACACCATAATGAAGCTTGGCTAAATCATTAGTAATGCCATGCAAAGAGAAATAATATTCCATTTGGGTGACCCAACGTGTATGATCTGAGCCATCAAATTTGTTCACCTCAATTCTAGGAGGAAGGAGGTCTCAAGAAAAGTCGGTAGTCCGAGGGCCTTGGTAATGGGAATATTCATGGTCATCCTAATAAGATGGTTTTTCACAAGAGGAAGGATTGTGGGAACGACCCAGGAAGTGTTCTTTAAGGTCTTTGATGTAGGAGCATTGTTCCTACAGATATTTGATGTGGAAGCATTGGTCCTTGAGGATATCAATAGTTGAATTGAAGGAGATAATGTTGGCAGTGAGATGCTTGATGTCATCATTGTGCTGATGGTTGTCAACAATCAGGGCATTGAGTTCTCGGGCATGTGTGGTGGTCATTTAGACAAAGGAGAAAGCAAATGGTATATGGGAAACAAAAGGGGTCTAGAGGGGTGGGTTGGACCATGAATAAAAAGGGTGTCAAATGATAGGTACCACTGCAATCAACGAGAAAAGGGGGATTCAAAGGAATATGATTCAAATAAGGATGTCAGAGATGGGTCGAGTCCACAAAAAAAAATTGTGTTAAAAATGAGAGGTATCACTAGAATCGGGACGAAGAGAGGAACCTAGTGGGATAAATCCCAAATAAGTGTGCCGAAGGGACCACTATACTTTTATTTTTTTACTCCTGTAGAGTTATACTCCAGCCTGAATAATACTTCAATGAGGAAATGACCAAATGATTAACAGGAAGAAATGTGTAGTATTTTCGCAACCAGAATGCAAAAGGAACAGTTGTGCGACAATAAATCTTATCTTTTTTTGTTTTGTTTTGTTTCTATCCCTTGTGCTATAACTCTTTGATATACATGTGGGGTCGAACAATAGTACTCAGCCCAATATCTCAGTGCACTAACTAAGGAGGCTAGACCATGCCCTTATCCGTACTAATCGACTACCCGGGTAGTAGAGAGTATCTTCCCAAGTGTTGTTCTCGGTGGAATTATTGCAGTCAGGAAGCCGATCAGTTTATCTATGGAGGGATTTAGGAAATATAGTCCTATCCATATACAGGTGTTGTCCGATGAACTACCATTCGAAGGGGTACCAATAGGGGTTAAAAGGGTGGCTAACAAATGTGTAGTTGAGTATCGCTTGTATTTCCTACATGTATGGCTCCCCGACTATGGGTTTATGCACGTATGATAGATCTCTATAGCTTTAAGACATTGAAATACGTCCCTACCCTGAAAAAAAAATTAACCCGCAATTTTATGCCAAGGAAGGTGCTATGATACCACTTGTAATATTCTAGATACGTATGATAGATCTCTATAGCTTTAAGACATTGAAATACGTCTCTACCCTGAAAAAAAAATTAACCCGCAATTTTATGCCAAGGAAGGTGCTATGATACCACTTGTAATATTCTAGATATAAAACAGTATGCATAACATAAATATTTATCTAGAAATGGCAGAGAAACATTGACATAACCAGAACAATACCAGAACAATACTATAATAAAACTAGAATGAGAACTTTTATTATTGATAGCAACATTCACTTGCCTCTTCGAGGGAGAAACCTCCAGTAGAGCAGACCTCTATTACAATAATATCCAAGACAAGATTTCTCATACCCTCTACTTCTATTTATACTAAATCTATCTATCCAAAAGAACAATCTGGAGGAAGATCCTTCTAGAAGAGGAAGATTCTATTAGGTCTTCTTACATTTGACTTATTCTTCCTTATTACTAGGACTTATTAATATTGTCCTTAGGTCTTCTTACATTTGACTTATTCTTCCTTATTACTAGGACTTATTAATATTGTCCTTTATTACATGGAATTATATTATTCTTCCTATGTGAGGGGTTAGGAAGGTTAGGTCCCTAACAACTAGCCTCTATCAATTGTGTTTTTTTATTTATGTAAGGGCTTGTCTCGACTGTTGTTATTGCCAGCATTTGTCGATTTCTTTCAGACTTAGACTACTCGTGCACTCTATCAGGTTGATCTCCTCTGATATTTTTTCTATTCAATTTCCAGCTGGTCCAAAGGTTACAGATTTCCTCTCTTTTCTTTTGTCTCTTGTCTCGCTCCAATTTTTGGATGTCCGACACTTGTTTCTAAATTTGATTCCCCTTTGAATACAATTATTCTTTAGTCGAATGAACACTGGTATGCTTTTTTCTTATGGCATCTCATAGATTATCTGACCCCTGAACAATGCCCTGACTTACTCAGAGTCGGTGAAGATGTCCATCTTTATTTTCTCAAGAAGTAGTCCCACGATTGTTTTGTATATTTTCACCTTGCTTCTAGAAATTCGACCCACTTTCTGTCTCTATCTTCCCAGTGAGGTGGTGTACCAAGTCAAGGTAAAAATTCAACATTGTCTCCTGCACCTTTGTCGAGAAAAACTTTATGAAGCAGTCTGGCAATTGTGCACAAGAATTTGTCATGTAACTCCATGTAGAACATGTATTTTATTATATTGAGTGATGTTTGATCCTCAATTTCTTGTTTTGTTATGTAATCTTCGACGTTTCTTTCAACTGGTTCATGTAAATTCATTCAACCCCCATTTGTAAGCTTGAGGGCTATTTTTTTTGTCGGATGTTAATTTATGCATTACCAAATTTGTTTATGTACATGAACAAGGATTTTGGGATAGCTTCTAGAAATATTTTGTGGGTCTTCGAGAAAAATTGTGAACATACTTCTACTAGCATTAGGTTGTTTCTTCATGTTTATTTATTAATGTAATTTTCAATTTTTTTCTCCCACCATTTGCATATGTATTGTAGAGTTACCATCTATGTGAACATCTGCATGCCAAAGTTCAGAACTACCGACAATGGAACCAATGTTGTAATCTAGAGAAAAGTATAGGAGAGTTACCAGCAGTTCCTTACATGAGAAAGCATAGAATACATGGACATAGATATATATAAAGACATACACAAGTAGTGGAAGCTGAAATAAAAAAAAATTATTATATGATATATCAATACAACACAATAGATACAATATCTCTCCTAGATATATCTTTCCTCATACAAGCTTTTCTATTTATACCTATATATTTAGTTACCAAGAAGTTGTAACTACTTAAATTCCTAGGTCGATCGGTTAACAGATATCTCGACGGATCTATACTTACAACTTCAACAATTGATCGAATAATTCTTAGTTGACTATTGGGTCTAGTCGACAAAAGAGACTATCCTTTACAGCACCCACCATAGAGATACACTTCCAGTGTTGTAGTTTTGTTGCTACAACTCTTGTTTTTGTGACTCCACTTGCAACTCACATTTCTAAGCATAGAGATTCTTGTAATTTTTTTTAATGAAACTGACAATGCCAACTCTGCAATTTTGACTAGGACCGCTGAAGGGACTCCATCCTCCTCCACCAATACTCTATCCACGTTGATCTCGTACAACCACTCAAGGTAAGACATGACAAGTACACGTTCCTATCCAAATTTTCAATAAGTACATTATAAAGTCATATGTCTATATAATTAATCTGTAACCGCCACATCAAAGAATCATTAATATAATCATGGTTCCCATATCCACCGCCCTTATTGCTACAGGTCCAAACTCACCACCCCATAATTCACATAGCTCAACAAACATGAACAATCATAGTTACCAGAGGAAAGGAGCAATGGGAGGATCATTTTTATACACAAAGAGCCAACTGAACTAATGATGTTAGAGTTTTATGATGACATCAAATAAATCCTGGGATGAGTACGATGTATGGAGTAGGTGTTACAGTTATGAGGATACAATGATGAAATCATGTTGGAATTCTCTCTAAATTACATAATCATGATCAGGGGTGGGTGCATCAAGTTTCTTCACATAATCCACAGACAACCAACTCAACTAATGATGCTAGATGTTTATGATGACATTGGATAAATCCTGGGATGAGCATATTGGATGGAGTATGTGTTACAATTATGAGGGTATAATGATGAAATCACATTGGAATTTTCTCTAAATTACATAATCATTAATGCTCAAACAACCAACTAAACCAATGATGCTATAGGTTTATTATGACATCATAGAAATATTGGGATGAATGGGATGGATAGAGTATGTGTTACAATTATGAGGATACAATGATGAAATCACATTCAAGTTCACTCTAAATTACACAATCATGATCAGGGGAGGGTGTGTGAAGTTTCTTCACATAGTCATTTCAATGGAACATGCACTCATTGTGAAATAATTGCAATTGAGCATGCACTCTTTAATGTTGGACGAGTTGAGTGTATGGACACATACTTCTTCGATTTTGTACCATTTATTTGGTATTTCATCTAGTGTGTTTGGGAACATGTGAATCCATACCCTTTCATATCTATATCCTAGTATACGACATTCATTCTCACAACAGTGGATATGCTTTATTGGGTCATACCCAACCTTGAAAATAGGGATGTCAATTGCTTTGGATAGTTTCTTTTCTCCAAAGTGTTCTACAAAGGAAGATGATACAATTTTCCATATTTGTAGTCCTAGGGAATGTCTTTCCCACCACCTTGTGGCTTGGCATGTAAAGGTTTCTACCAAGGTTTGAGTTCTTCCTTATTCTCTGACATATTTAGAGACATCCTCTAAATGTGTCGATGGAACATTTCATTCATTGTAACATAGTAGAGTTTTCACCGTGTTACCGGTCGAAATAAGTGTAGGGGTTTGTCGAAGTCTCTTTTCATAAACTATAGGTAGTTCTTCAATTGAATAACATATTATGGAACGTTTAATTGGGATGGCTTCAATGGTCCAACAATACTTTGATTATGCCTCATAATTTTCAATATGTCAGTTGTATAGAGCTGAGTTAGAGTTATGTCTGACCAAGTGGGGAGATTCTATTGAGATTTTCAATTTAGTGCTGGTTCTAATGAAGGTTGACCCAGTCATATCCATGTCTCTTGAGGTGGGATATTTACTTTTGATCCAAAGTCGACGATTTCTTAGTTAATCAACACCCCACAAATTTTCAAGTCGACCCATGGGTCATACTATTTATTCTTACAGTAGAGTTGTCTGACATCCTTAGATGGTATTTTCCCTTCTTTATACTCTCTTAGTATATTAATAAGATCTAGAAATAAACCAAATGAATGATTTTCTTTTAAAAGTTGTAATAATTCTTATAAAATATCTTCATTTTTTCTTCCTCTATTTGGTTGGTCTTGGTTATAATTTCTGAAGAATTTTAGCACTTACCTCATAATATGTTCTTCTTTATATGGATTTTAAAATTGAATAGACTTCCCCATCTTTTGATCATGTGATGGGATATTATCTCATCCTACACTTGATCTAATGATGACATGTAAGTTCTTCGAATTTAACACTTCTTATTTTGAGATTGTGTTTAGGAGTTTGACGTTATTTTTGTTCATGATCTTATCAAGTACTATTGGAAAGTGTTCCAAAGAATGATCACCCATGCCAAAAATGTTACAAAATTTAAAGTCGACACGATGGTTTATTGGGTAGTTGGGGCTAATGTGGTATTCTTTCTAGCAATTGTAACAATAAGGTTGACCTCAACTTCGACATAGACCTTGGAATCCAACTCGACCTCGACCAACTTGACCATGACCTCGACCATAATAATAATTTCTTCTCCTGCATTCATTATCATGATCAATTTATTCAGTGTGATAGAATGTATTTAGATTTCTATTTCATGCATTTAGATGACACTCAGATGTCCTATGGTTGTGCATTTCACAAATATGGCACCACTTGGTATTTTTCAAATTGTGCAGGAAATATTGTACACTATGGTCAGTCAAAGTTTTGCATATGTTACAATATGTTTCCGCTTGCACTCATCGTGCATCTACTTCTCTAGGTACTTGATCATTAAGACTGCAAGTATCTTTTGTATGACCATCTTCGTAGCATGTGGTACACCACACCTCACTTATTCTAAAGGATATATTTTTAATGGTTTTTTGTTGATGTTCTGTTTTTTCTTCTACCCTTTCTGTTGAGAAGGAAGTTGATGGGTCGTCATCATCTGATTCAACCCATTGTGCTTTCTATAATGCGTCTTCACACAAGGTTATCTCATAAATTCCTAATGGAGTATTGATTCGTTGTAGAAATCCAACTATGTACCATTGTACTAGTATACTTTGATCAATTATCGATGGTTTTTGGCTAAGTATATCTTTTAATATTTTGTCATATTCATGGAGCAACTCGCTTGGTCATTGCTCTATTTCTTTGAGATTTTGTGTTTCCAAGTGTGTAACTTATTGGACCTTGAAAAATGATAATAAATTTCTCTTTATTTATAATTTTGATTGGCTTTGATTTTTTGTGAAATTCATGAACCATGTGAGAGAATTGTGTCAAAGAGGGGCACTGAATTGCACCATTGTTATGAGGAAAATCACTCTATGGCATAGGGTAAACTAGAATATATGGAATGACTAAAGAAATCAACTCTAATCTCAAGTATCCTATATAAATAAAAATGCTAGAAAGACTAGATAATGTGCCTACCTCATATAGATGTTTGATGAAGACCGTCGTTGAAAACTCTAATCAAATATTTATACCTGTAACTTGTCCTCAACAACCAAGATACAATGAGGTTCTCCATAAAAGAGGGAAGATATTGGGGCATGAACAATGTGTTCAAACTTTAAATGAAAAAGGGATGGACTCAATATGAAGTGGATAATTTCTCCAGAGTAACTTTTCTCTCAAAAGTTGAACTCTTGTCCTCTTCCATGGTTTGGATATGGACCATTTATAGCCTTGAAATGGAACTGAAGGGTCGAGTCGAAACGTCTCCAGTATATGGAAGTTCAACAATCATGGATATCATGACGTGACATGGAAACTAGACAAAATTTCTTAATTTTTATCAGCAAACTTGATGTACGTGGGTTGTAGTGGTGAAACTTGTGTATATGCATGTTGCATAACTGATAGGGTGAATATATGTGGAAAACTATGATTTTTAGCTTTGGGAAGTGCAAAAGGGGACTTCAAGTTTGCATAGGGATATGGAAAAGGCATTCTGAGAAAGTTGCATGGGGTGAGGAAAATATTTCTATAACATATTCCCCCTAATGTGTGAGGTTAGAGGAGTATCTGCGATGGCTGAAATACATTATAATTCCTAGAAGTGGAGTAATGGAGACCCAATTGGACGAACTAGTTGCTCATGAGAATATTAAAATCCATAATGACTTTGTACACATGGATGCCAAATGAATTACACTTAATATCCATGTGGATATATACCAAACAACTTTTCATGGCCATGAATAAGAAATACAAAATAGATACATGCCATAGGTTGCCATAGTCATGAACAAGGACCAGTAAAAAATAGTCTCAAAATCAATTTGAATATATCTATATACAATGGAGTATAATCAAATCTCGCATGATCACTAAAGTCATATAAGTACTGGTCCAATGAATGATAGGAACAACTTAGGAAAGTTGTGACTATAAATTGATGTCTTCAAATATTCTACACGATCTGCCAAAGGTGCAATTATACATCATGTGAATAAAGGAGTTTAGGTTGAACGCAATGAGACTTTATTTGATTACCAGTCATTAAGGTATACCGTTAATAAACATGAGAAAACCTATCGATAATGAAAGTAGGTATCAAGGCACCGAGTACATTCTTACAAGTGTGAATAGAAGTGTTGAGGTCAAACACTTGAAGAATCCATCGATCAGGAGACATTGGTGTATTCCCAACTGTCGATGGAAACATAAGCTGCCACTGATGACTCATAGGACTCTAGGCCTTGTTTCCATAATATATGAGTTGAAGTCGATGGAAGGAGACCTACTAAAACGAAAGAATTAAGGAATCTCTCATCATTCAACACAAGGTACAAAGCAATAGATTCATGATTTGGGGCAACTTAGATGAATAGGATGTTCACAAACGAATGACCCTGTGCATCTTTCGCATGCACCAGATGCAAGCAGTGCATAGAAAAGACCCTTGGAATAGCAACCAATAATGAAAATTGTCGACAAAGGATAGAAAACCACCAATAAGGTTAATGGAATCCAAGACACTTCATGAACCCCAGTGTGTGAGTAGATTTATTTCCGTCGAACACAAGGGAAACCCCCTAGTCAGTGACTAATGAGGAGATGTCGACTATTGGGTTCAAGGTTACCTACCCATAATGAAAGTAGGATGGGTTCAAGGTTACCTACCCATAATGAAAGTAGGACCAGGGTGCACGATAGAAATACAACTTTATGTAACTCTAAGACACACTAAGGGTATGGCCAACATGCAAAGTCAATATTTCTAAGAAATGGCTGACACGGGCTTATAGACATCCTTTGAACAAGAGAATGAGACATATGGAGGAATTCAGCTACGTAGACTTAATAATGAAACTTTTTGATGCAGGAGGAACCAATCAAACTCTCCATAAGGACTGGAAGAGTAACCAATCGGAGGAGTAAGCTCTAAGTAAAGGGATCAACTTCCTAATGTCATGCTAAACCCAAAATTTGGATGACAAGTGAACTCAAAAGTTTGTGCTATGTTCAAAGGCGACACAATTGCTACCAATATGAGATAATATTCCTTTCCCACCCATCTTTTTTTTTTCCATAGACAAATGAATATTATGATACATAGAAGGAAATGAGTGTCACGAGTAAGAAAATAGTTTCAAAAGTGGAATGTACCTATGCTCAATGCAAGGAGGTGCATGCAGGATGTGGACACTAGGGGGAATGTATCCTCCTAGCGTAAATGGTGTCAAGCTGCAAAGGATATAAACAAGGCTTTGCTTGGTTGGTGATGCAAATTGATGAGGAAATAGGTTTACAACACGAAAGTGGGAACTGAAAATAGGCTCAATATTGCAAGCAAGAGAATGAGAGGCAATTACAACTTAACTCCAAAGAATGTCATTTTTCATGAATTTAGTCCCCTAGTCCCGAAAAAGTATAAAACAGTACCCAGGAGAACTCTTCTAGCCACTAGTGACTAGAATAGTACTTTTTTGAAATTAGTCTACTTGTTCCGAAAAAGGGTTAAACTTACACCAAATAGACGTCCTTTCATATCTAATTAACAAGTGTGAAAGAGACAAGTTCACTCAACAATAGTTTCTCTTTTTGAGAGAGTCGGAAAAGAGCTTAAACAAGACTTCGTGGGAGTCCCATAGGTATAGGTCAGTATGCTTATGAGTAAGAATATGAGGCTCGAACAAAAAATCATATTGGAACTATAAGGGACTCTCGGTCTTTATGGAATAATCTCTGCATGGGCACCAGATGACATAGAGGTTCTGTAGCACACATTTTCTGCTACTTTGTTTAATCCCTCTAAAAAGGAAACTTTAGCACCACTCTATACAGATGTTATACAATCCACATGCATTTAAACAAATAAACACATTCGAGGTCAGAGTAAACATATTATCTGTTGCGATAATTAACAATCCATAGCATTTCATACTAATTCATATACACAGCGGAAATCATGATAACATAAGCAGTAGAGTCATGCAAAAACA
>CBVK0100286029.1:0-23602 GCA_900067695.1 Picea abies | reverse complement strand
CCCCCAGTGGTGGTGGTGGAACATCGGCTGGATCACCCTGCCCAGGCGGCAGGTGTCCACTCGTCATAGCGGTGAGCACAGCTGCTCGTCGCATAATCGACCGCCATGGTGGCGGTAACCCGATACACTGCTCCAGGAACTCGTCATCCTAGATACGGGTCCATATACCCTCAGGCACGTCTCGAAAGACCGTCTCAAATCGACGAACTAGATCCTCATCATCTGCTCCGGCTGCCGCCGGAGGAGCATGAGATGACCCCGCACCAGGGTCATCAAAGCGGCGCCTCTGCGCCGGTCTCTCGGGCTCTGCTGGTCCCCCAGTAGCCTCATCCCTCGGATGCCTCCCTCCACCAGGCAGTCTCTCCTGCTCTCGCTGCGCTGGAGCTCGGAACACCTCCACCTCACGCCCGCGAGGTTCCAAATCTGCACATACACCAAATAAGCAACAAAATATGGTATCAGTGTCTATACATCAAACATATGCACTAGTATATCATAAATCACAACAAACAAATAAACAACATACCTCTGTGGTCCCAAACCTCCCCAGGAGGCAATACCATATCCGGGTCCCCCCAGAAGTCCACCCCAGCATAGGGGAACTGAAGTATAAACTGTGGCATTTGCCGCCATATCTGAGTTGCCTCCTCAGTAAAATAGTGCCCACCTTTGCCACCGCCATGGCGAACCAAAATCTGTGCCCACCACCTCAAACGCAGCTCTCGTACACCTGGTGCCTCCAGTAGCACCCTCGGGCACAACATCGGCACCCTCTCCAAGAAAAAGGCCACCATAATGGAGCCAAAGGAAAACTCCCTGGCGCCTGTGGATCGACATCGGTCCAGCTGTACGATCATCCGCGCATGAAGAGCCACACCCCAGGCAAACCGCTCACGGCCCACCACCACCCTCTCCATCAACATCAACTCCCCACCACTAATCTGGTGAGGCGCTGTGGACCCATATACCCGCACTATCATCACTACTATGCACTCATGTAGTAGGGCATCTAGCGCACTGATCCGCACTGATGATCCAGTCATATACCGCTCGTCCGAGCAGTATCGCACGGCGACCTCCTAAAGAGGAGTATCTCTCGGCAGCACAGGCTCTGCCAGCAATGGTGTCCCCCGGAAGGGGACCCCAATCAAAAAGTAAACATCCTCCATCGCCGTGAAGGCAACCTGCTCTCCTCGCACAAGGAAGCAGTGTTGATCGGGGTTCCACATCTCAATCAAGAATTGGAGCAAGTACTCCTGGGCCCGTAACAATGGGCTCAAAGAACTTTAGCAACCCACTGGCTACTAAAGAAGCTCGAACTGCAGGCCTCGCATGGCCCACAGCCACTCGCAGTGGCTCCCAGTCCCACTCACGCCATCGCACCTGCATGGTCACTAATCACGGCCTGCACACAACCCAAAGTCCCATATTAGCTTACACACCCACCCAAAACATCAAAGTAAGCTAATTTTTCACCCAAAAACCTTGCCTCAAAGGTGCGGTTTTACCACCCACAGGCGCGCGCATATGCGCACCTGTTCACTATACAGGCGCGCATGAGCACACACCTGTTTTTCCCACAGGCGCGCTCATGAGTGCGCCTGTTCACAATATAGGTGCGCTCTAGAGCGCGCCTGTCATACCTACAGGCGCGCTCTAGAGCGCGCCTTTCATACCCACGGGCGCGCTTGAGAGCACGCCTGTTAGCCCTACAGGCGTGCACACATGCGTGCGTATTCAGTGGATAGGTGCGCCTTCCACTGAGTCACCCGCACATGTGGGCCCACCCTCTACCCAAAACCCCCTAAACCTCCCGTACGACCCCCCGTACCTACCCTGCCCCAAAATTTGAAACCTATAGCTATGCAGGAGGTTCATACCACTAACCTGAAACTCGCACGCCGGGGAATGGATGCCTCGTGCTCTCGGAATCGCTCAATATCCTTTGGATCTGCTCTGGAATCACTGTAGCAGCAGGTACAAATGAGGTGGCAATGTGGGCCCTACAGCTATATATAGGGTTTGTACCAAACTTCCACTCACCATTCCGGGAGCCCACGACGTCCATTTTTCAAATCGTCTTCAGCCACGGGATTAGCGTCCTGTCGCCTACCTCATGGCTGTCCCTGGGCCACTTTTCATCCTGATCCCCTAGGGCACCCTTTTTTCATATCACGATCAGGTATGCACATGCATAGTCATATTTGTCAAATACAAGCTCATAACTTTGATACTCTTCAGATATTGTTCACTTTGGGTATTTGGTTGTGATGTGTGCAGGTACTTGCTCATCGGTCATCGACATCATCCCTTCAGGTATATATTCAGCACTGGCATGTAGTCTATCCCACTGAATTTCACTTACATTTCTAGTTACACCCTCTGATATTAACCTTCCTGGCTCTGCAGTACCCAAACCTCTATTTTTCATCTACAGTACTGCAACCCGGTAGCATTCTCACCCACATGAGTTGTCCCATTCATAGCACCTTTTTTCACTTTTGACACTCATGTTGTTCATTACCCTTTAGGGATGGGAGTCTCGGTAGTCTTACATCATGTTGCGAATCAACCACATACTTCTTCTCCTCATTTTGCTAGCTTCCCATATGGACTCCCAAATCATCACTTTATGGTTATGTTCTTTTTTACCTGCACCTCCGCAGGATCATGAACCCACCATTTCATCCACCATCAGTTTGCCCATCTGCGAACCTATCTTCATTTCACCTACCTCATACAGAAACTCGCCAATGGGGTCCCCACCCTTCATCAGTCTCCCATGACAATTCTGCCCTCCTTAGGACACGCACTTCACATTGGGGCACCCGTTTCTGTATTTGTACATTGTTTCCCCAAATTATTTATTATTTATTATTTATTGTACAAACACCTTTACCTTCAGTCAGTACATTCTTTGTCGTCACCACTGGCGACTTTCTTTTTTTGTCCATACGCAACCCATGCCCCCCTTGGATTGGAGCAGTACTTATCATTTACCCTTGCCGACATCGTCCATATCTTCAGAGCACCCCGTAGGTCAGTTACCTCTACCCTCTGAATTTGTTCACCTTCTCCCACCTCTGGCACAACTTAGCCCTGGTCTTGTCGTCCCCCTGACACTCGACCTTGTTACACGGTTGCGGCCACTGTTTCTCTCATATATCCTCCAACCAAGGGCAGTCTTGAGTCATCCCACTTCTTGAATTTGTCCATGTACCTCTGCCACTTCATCACCTCAGTAGATTGCACGGAGTACCTTTTTTTCTTCTGGGAGTCACGTCCCCCTTTTGTCGACATCAACACACTTTTCCAGAAGGGAGACAGTATCTTGATTCTCATTCTCTTTTAATGAGAGATCTCGGACGACACAGGGAGAAACAACATTGCTCCCTGCTGTCGTTGGCCCCCATAACATTCGACGCCAACACTCTCTCATGTTATGGTGGGTCTTACTTTGCGACTATTGCAGTTCTTTTTTGTCATTTGCCAAAGACCTCTGAACTTGGTAGGGCCATCAATGCCCACATCATCGTCGCTGCTTATTACAGTGATCGTTGCCTATTATTCAGAGTATGTTCCTTTGCAGAATTGTCTTCTGCCTTTATCATTACCGCCCCTGAGGGCGCTGCAGTTGTCTACACCAACACTTTCGTCATATTTTTTTTTAGAGTTACATCACACGAGCATGGGGCATGCCCGCCTCGTTTGTACACAATTGTATATTTTGTTCTCCGCACGTCTCTCAGAAGATCGAGATACTAGTTCCTTTTCCTTCCAACGGATCGCGCCGAAGGGTCCCACTCTTGCTTTCCTTTACAACCACACAGTAGAAGAAACATTTATGGATTTCGGCTATACGTTTTCTCCTAACCTCATCCATCAGGGGGCATCTGTTATCACTGAAATTTCGTCTGCACATGGCGAAAAGAACTCCACATCATCAAAACAACAATGAAGTTACTCATGGCACTGAATTAAGTTCACAGCATTCCAGAAGGATCAAAAACTATACAAAGTAACCAAAAATTGAAGGGCGCTTTACAGCAGCTTGATGCGCGCGCGTATGCGCGGGACAAAAACGTGTTATGTGCACCCGACGCGTGACTGTCCACACAAAAAGTTGCGCATCTGCTAATACGGTGCATTAATTGCCTAGGTCGGCCCCTCGACCACCTACAGACCGGCCCCCAAAGTGATTTGACCCTCAGATCAGGGTCGGCTCTGCAAATTCAGTGAATTAATGACTTAAGTGAACCCTAAACAGGTCCATGTTTACACCGGAAGTTGGTTACATGACCGCCTGGAAAAATGCTATAAATAGCTATGAGGACTCATTGTTTCAACAGGGAATTCAAAGCATTGTTACGCTATCCAGATGATTCAGAGCTCAGTCTTTGACAAACAATTCATCAACAGTGTAACCCAGAGTTCTTTCATCACTTAGTTCAGTTCTGTTCAGTTGTAAGGAAAGCTTCGGTTGAGGGGCCCCAAAAAGCCTTCCGCTGGAGGGAGAAGGAACACCTGTCCCTCTCTTCTGCGTGCGCTCTGGTTTCAATAAAGCACCTGCCTGAAACCTTGGACGACACATGTGTCTCATGTTTGATGTTTTTGTTTATTTTTGAATTGTTATTTGCTTTCAGCTGTTAGTTAGATTGTATTCTAGTTTTGTTTTCTGTTTTCTGTTAACCCTTTTGCTCCACAGCATCCTGTTCTGCCTTGCCAAGCCCAACAGGGCATGCCAACATTCCTATTTTTGCTCACCCGGTGACGATTCAAACGCGAACAATTACGAAGGGAACTCCTGTAAGGGAGCTTAATGTTTTATTTCCTACAACAACTAAGTATTGTAAAGATATCATAGGTTTCCTTACTTTCAAAATTTTCAAGGCAAGTTTGTTTAATTCATGCAAGTGTGTTTAAAACCCTCTTTTTAAATCCTTTAATTTCATATTCTGACATAGTACTGTTGTAAGGAGTTACATTCATTGTAACATATTTTACCTTGCAACATGATCTTGTACCATTGTATCAATGACAACTTAGGATTGAAAGAGTTAGGATTTACTTTTTTCAAAACCTTTATTTCTTACATGTGTGACTTAAACTTTGTTTTCATCCCCTAACCTCATTAAGTTGATAGACTATTGTTGCAAGGAGATACAATGCAAGGAGCTACAATCATTGTCTCATGCTATACCTTGTAGCCTGATTTTCTACCAGTGGAACTGTGACAAGTAAGGGTTGAAAAACTTAGAGTCTAATTGAGTTTTCTTAGCTTAAAGATAGTTTCCTACTCTTGCATATATTTTGCCAACATCATCACAAGCTTACGAGCATCCAGATTGATAAATTTAATGTCTAATTTATGCATATAAATATGACCAACAAAGGGGTTGAAGGCCCAGAGACTTGTAGTTGGAAAAATATAAAATCCAATCATTAACCTTCTAGATGCCCACCCAGGGATCTCGAGCACAATGAAATGTCTCTCATAAGAAACTGATAGGACCCGTGAAAAATAAATAATAAAAAAATGCCAACCAAGGTGGAGCATGTGTGGGCATTGTTTTTAATGCTTAGGTAGAAAACTTGCACATGTTTTCAACTTGGGGAAGCATGATGTGGCCAATGTAGAGTTAAGGTGGGAACAATTTTTCCTGATTTGTTATAAGCCCCACCTTTGTTTCAACCTAGAAACATCCAAAAAGAATAAAAGGAAATAAATGGGCTTGGAAAAATGTTGCATTGAAAATGAAGGTGCAACACACCCTCTACAAAGGCACCCATAAGTGAGACGCTACAACCCCTTGTATGTCATGAACCCCATGCTCAAAATTCTTCCCCCCATCCATGACACCTTATCCACATGACTTAGAAAGTGTTCCCATCAGGAAACACCCCTAAAATTGAGGTATGAATCACCCAATAGGTCACTTTTTCAACCCTTTGTTATAGTCCAAAAATGCCACATCTATGCATCAAAGACATTGGCCCATCCATTTGCATAATTTTCCAAACATACTAGTGAGGTTTCCTTCTAAAAAACCATTTTTTGGATAGTGTAAGTTCCATGCTGCACTAATATCATGCATACACATGTGAGTTACATGCTAGTTATCCCATGTACATACGCTTGGTGCATGATAGTTATCTTGTGTTTACCTCCAGAAGTTGAAAAAACTATAAAATTGCATGTATTTCAGCGGAGTTTATGGGATATGGAGGGTTTCCTAAACATTTTACCCCTTGTAGCCCACCCCCAAACCAAATAACCATTTTTTTATCATATAAAAAAATGTATTTGGGAGTCATTTAGACACATGAACAAGAGAATGAAAAAACTCTACCAAAATCCTTTCCCTCTCATTACCCAAGTTTTGCATCTTGCTCTGAGTTTTAGCCTCAACTTTTCCCTCCAACCATTCTGCCTATGCAACATTTCCTCCTTCCCTTGATGGTATGTTGGTTGTGAGAATTCTATGTGGGATTGATGCATTTGGAGCCATGACAGAGGATCACAGACTTGGCTTGTAGAGAGGTGTTTGCAAGCAAAGATTGTAACCTTTTATCTTGAATTTGAATAAAAGAGATTATCTTTGTCCCAAAAACCTATGTGTACATGTTCTTGTTAATTTGAGCATTTATATCTATATTTTAGGCTTTTAAAGTGATTACTAGAGATTGTATATGTCATTTCATTATATTACTAACCCCTTGCAAGTTAGCTTTGGGAGGAGATCTATGATCTAAGAGGTGACAACAAGTGGAAGAGGTCTACATAAACCGCAAAGATTCAAGGTGCACTCATTAAACTTCTCTTCTTTTTTTCTATTATCACTTAGTCTATATTGTTTTGGGGTAGATTAGAGATAAGTTAGTATTTTAAGGGAGTTATCACTCTGCTTATTCTTTAGACCCAGTTTAGGGGGGATTTCCCCATAGTAGAATCAACAACTCCACTAGGGAATCTCTCTATGGTACTAGTGGGAGATTTTGGTTTGATTTCATTTTTCAATTTTGTTTTTAGTTTTTTGAGTTTTCTGAGTTAGGTTGGGTCTCTAGTCACCTTCCAGGTGCCGACCAGCCCCCCTTGCTCAGTTGTTTGTCCAAACCTTTTTATTTTTTAAAAACTTGCAGAGGTGTACGCTCCCTATCCTTTGTATAACAAACATAGATACATGTTCTGCACAGTATACAACCGTGTACATACGTAGGTTTCTCATGCATAGCACGTGTCTCTCTGTTTTGGAAGGGTTTTAAAAAAATATTTTTTCTTTCCTTGCAAGAAGCTCTTTTCTTTTGAGGCCTTCCTGAACTATTTAGGGTCTTTGTTGTTTGTGTTTGGTTGGGCTAAAGACTCAATTTATGTTGCAATTTGTAAAGAACCTTGGTTGTTTCTTTATTTCTTTTGTTTTCTTTTAAGGTCTAGGGTGAAATTATAAGCATTAGATCCTCACGTGGATTCTAGTGAATCCGTGTGTTCAAGAAGTGGCTTAGGATCTATGTTAGTCTTTAGTTTATTTTCTCTTTACCTTGTTTGTTCTTTGAAAAATGAAAAAAATATCATTTACTTGTGATTTTCTTTTCTAAGCATTCAAAAAAAAAATGTGTAGTTGCATTTATTTATGCATTTTTTTTCGGTAGTTGTAGAATAGGATGTTTATTACAAAATAAAAGAGTTCCATTTCCAAAGTTCCTTCTACGCTATTTCCTTGAAAGTTTAGTAGTTTTCATTTGCATTGTGAAACAAAAATCACATTCTAGGAAATGTTTTGCATTTTAGGATCTTGGACTATCTTTCGAAAAGTTTGCACTTACAAAGATTAAAAGCCATTTTTCATTTCTAGAATGTAGTTTTCTTTATGCATAAATGTTCTAAAGTTTTTATTTCTTCTCTTTCACCTCTTGCAAAACACCATAAGTTGCATGTTCATACCCTTTTGAGTAAATCAAGCCACTTAAAATAAATGATCAACACTAAAATCAATTAGACTTTTGTTTGTAGGGTTCACCAAGTATTCTAGGCTTTAGGGCCTTGAAATAGGTGTGGAGATCAAACTCTTCAAGGCCACTTACAAACATAAAATTTTGTGATAGGGAGTGTGAAAGTCTAGTTTCGTAAGAGTCAACTGGGACCCCCCTCTAACACAGGGCATAAAAATGAGGTCACATGAGGAAAGGTAGAGGAGATAACCCCTCCAAAGCTAGACCAAACATAGTGGCGATCATATATTGAGGGTCATTCTTGGTATTTTTCATTGATCGCATTTGACTACGGAGTCTCATGTACCTTGAATCCATTGGAGATCCTCAGTTGTCTTCCAGACCATTTACCTTCGGTACCCTTGAAAGGATTTCTACTTTGTTATCCTTCTCATTATGATTAGCCTGAATGTCAACTGTACTTGCTTGGTGACTGACTGTGAGCTGGCAACCTAGTTTCATGTTTCTAGGGACTTGCATGGGTGATTGTGGGGTATAGCACAATACTTAGGGAAGATTTTGGATCATAGTTTATAGAGTATATCCAGAGGGTGTTTTTGTGTTTGTGTTTGATCCAAAAAGGATCCATAGAAGGATAATAATAACTTATAACTCATAGAGGCAACTCATAACACTCAGAATGGATCCAACAGATAGAGAAAGGGAAAAAAATCAAAGTTCCCAAAACTCAGTGAAAATGACATGATCGTGAAGATCAAGACGCAAGATTTCTAATGACACAAACAACTTGTCAAATAGAGTTACGGTTTGAAAGATATTTATGGTCAAAGTTGCAGTCAAATAGGGCCAGTCAGCAGAGGGCCACATCATCATCCATAGTGTTGACATCAACATGATTTCAGTAGCTGACATGGAAGGGTGATTTCATCGTATGAGCTGCTAATGTTAGCACGCCATTTGGAAGAACCAGAGGCTTCCACATGTCACCCGCCAATGGGATTTTTAGGGGTCCATGTGGACTAATAGAAAAGTTCCACGTGGCACCCCCAGGAAATGCCATGTGACACCACCCAAGAAGCGCCACATGTCATTACAGAGTGACAAGGTAGCCATGTCATCATATAGGTGGGTGTATCAGTGGGTTCCATGTGGAGTAATCATCGAGCGACACATGGCATCCCGAAAATGTCCACTATCGACCCGTGAATGAATTTCGTTTTAAAAAAATATGGCGGGTCTGCCAAATCTGGTGGACCATGCCAATTTTAATTCTCATTGGAAGAACCTCTAGCAAGTCGCTAAACTTAGTAGGGAAATATATATATATATGGTGCTATATATATATATATATAACCAACGTTCAAAATGGAGTCTGGTGGATTCAACCCCGGAACCTCCACTAACACCCACACCTTTACAACTCCGCCCATAACCAACGTGCCACCGATGCCACTTGGTATATCCATCCATATTCATTATTTAAAAATTACAATCCACCCAGAGCTAGGAGAGGGGAACAGACCATGCTGACTTGAGGGCATGGATTTCAAGACAGGACTATCATAATTGCAAGTTGCAGAGGGCACGAAAACTGAGATATAATTATTCTTGGGCCTGGGAGTGCCAGAGTCGGATAAGAGCATGGAGACAATCATTTTTGGGTAATTCGATGCCACAAATCCAGTGGTGATGTATGTTTTTTGATCTAAGCATTATTTTTATAGCTTGATTTCAGAATGAGGTATATTCATGTATTTGCCAAATTCTTTTGTTGAGTTAATGAAATAGCCTACCCATTTGAGAGAAAGAACCAGAGATGTAGTCCACCAGGGAAAAACTTTGTTATCAAGTTTTTTTGTTCAGATCTGATGCTTATGTCTCTTCATTTTTAATTTTTCCCTTCTTTAATGGTGCACTTTAATTTATGCTCATTTAATGCAATTCTTTATAAGTCACGATGAAAAGATCCCAGATCATATTAGTATCAAAGCAATCGTATTTGACTTGAATTGTTGAGTTTGAATTCTTACTAGGGCCAAGCATAAGAAAGGTGAAGGAACTCTTAATAATTTCAATCCCGAAGTTGATCGTGTATCCAGAAGGAAGAAAATGGCAGAAGAGGACAAGCGTGATGAACATGAGAAAAAATTTCACATGGTATTTTATCGCATGTCAGAAATGGCCGAGTGAATGTATGGAGATTACAAGAAGAGGATGAAGAAGAAAGGGAAGAAAAAGGAAGCACATGCAGATGATGATGCTTTAGTAAACCAAGGGGTTGGAGGAGATCCTCCTGAGCCTCTGTCTTCACCTTCGAGTTCTAGTTCTTCTTCCTCTGAGCATTCTCATCATTCTAGCCATAAAACCTCTTTTAATGGAGATGATAATCCTGAAAATCTAGATAATTGGATCCGACAGGTTGAAGTGTATTTTTGTGTTGAGCATATTGATGAAGAGGAAGGTAAAGTGAAACTGGCTTCTCTTCGGTTGGAAGACACCACTCTCGTATGGTGGGAGAGAAAGCTTCAGGAAATAATTAAGTGTAGTAAGCTTCTTTCCTCATGGTCATAATTTAAATCAGTGATAAGGAAGCAATTTTATCCATTAGGATATTTCCATAAAGAAATGATGGAATGACAAACTTTAAGGCAAAGTAAAGGACAAATTGTACAAAGTTTCACAGAAGATTTTAGGAAGAAATCTCTTGCATTGAACATTCCTTTGGATTCTTATGAGACTTTAATGAAGTATATTGGCACACTTCACAGTTATAATCGGCATACTTTTCTCTTGTTTAACCCCACTAGTCTTGACGAAGTTTATGTGCAAGCCACTCACCTTGAGAAAATGGGCAAACATGTTCAAGAAGATCCCACAAAGAAACCTTCCAATTTCCCACATAATACTTTTAATAAGTTTAAAACGAAGGAAAAGAAGACCGCTATAGTGACGATAGAAGGAGGAATACCATATTTCACTCATTGCAAGAAGAGCGACCATGATGAAGAACACTATTGGAAACTGCATCCGGAAAATAAACCGAAATAGTTCAGTGGAAAGGGGAAGACAAAGACCATTGCTATAGTGCAACAAGATCTTGGTTCCGATTCAGGATATGAACGAAATATCACAATGGTTGGAGTACAAGGTAAATATTCTATTCATGCTAGTTCTAGTTGCAATGATGAATCTCATGTTGATGAATGAAAGAGGAATGAGTTATTTCACATAAGAGTTGTATCTAAAAATATTAAGATAGATACATTTTTTGATCCGGGTTCCCAAGTAAACTTCATATCTGAAGCACTTTTCAAGAAAATGGGTCTTGAAATGAAACCACATCTGAAACGTTATCCTCTTGGTTACGTATGTGACAAAGAAAAATTTAATGTCACCAAACAATGTAGGATCAGATTTACTATTGCTTCAAAATTGATTGATGAAGTGGATTTGGATGTTGTACCACTTGATATATGTGGAATAGTGTTGGGAAGTCCTTATATTTATGATATAAAATAAGTCTTATTTCTTCATGAGAACAAATACCACCTTACTAAGGGGGGAGTGGAATATATTTTTAGAGCTCACATCATGAGGATAAATATAACAGTTGTTAGTGCATGTCAAATGAAAAGACTTATAAACACTAATAAGAAATATGTACTCATGGTCATCATAGAGAAAGATGTTGGTACATCCGACGCTTTCCAAGGGTGTGATCCATTTCATAAAAAAGAATTAATTGATATTGTTTCTAAGTATGATGATATTTTTCAGGAACCAAATGGATTACCTCCTAAGAGGGAAATCCAACATGAGATACATCTTTAGAAGGATTCTCCTCTTCCTAATATGTACATGTATAGGATGTTAGTTGTGGATATGACAGAGATCAAGAAGTAGGTACAAGGCTTATTATATCAAGGGGTCATTGGGCCCATTTCATCTCCTTGTGGTTCTTTGATCATGATGGTGCCAAAGAAAGATGGAACATGGTGAATGTGTGTCGATTACCAAGCCTTAAATAAAATCACGATGAAAATTTGATACCCTCGTCCTCACATAGATGATTTACTTGATCAATTGAAGAATGTTGTCTATTTCACTAAGTTGGATTTGCGTAGTGGATATCATCAAATCAGAGTCGCAGAATAGGATGCATGGAAAAATGATGTTGGGCCCTTCATTTTTGGGAAAGAAATGATAAAGTTTTGATTAAGCACAAGTTGTGCAAACTTCATTAGAGGATGGAAGAAAGTGTAACAGAAAAGTAGATGCAGAAGCCAACACAACGTCATCCAAACAATAAATAGTTGCAATAGAACAAGGAAGCATGCATGCCAAGAAAGAAGACACAACCTAGCCATATATAGGTCTGAATATCATTGTAAAAGGGTTCATTTTTTCTCAGTTCATTGGTTGGATTAGAGATGGGTTGAGTGATGTCTATCAGACACACCCAAGGTTTTGATTAGTTATTGGTTGTAAGTCGAGAAGAGACAAGTTAGAGTCTGTAATGAATGAGACCTATCAGTTGGGAATTAGAGCTCTATGGATGAAGCCTAGAGCCTGAGTCTGTACTAAACCTTTCTATGTAACTCTGAGTCTATAATGAAGAAAAGATCCTGGAGATAATATGAAGAAGAATCAAATTTTCAAATACGATGTGTCTTTGTATGTTTTCTTATGCATTACAGTGTTCCTTTATGGTTTATGAGTTATGTTTGATGGTTCTATGTTTAATTGTTGCTCGCAACGTAAGTAGGTTCAATTCTTGCGGTTACATATTTCAGATCTGATGTTGTTTCTTGCGCAAGAATAGGAATGAGTTCTGAATGATCTATGGATCCTCATTATTATTTTCCCTACCCTTCCCTATCTATCCTTCTCAGTAGCACTTCAAGTGAGACTTCTTCTCTTCGGAGGGGATGAAAATGCCAACGCTCTAGACTAAACGGTATCATTTGTTGGTAACCTGAGAAGGACCCTGGTCTGATCAAATTCGAGCCACAAAATGGTTCCGTTGTTGGGATCCATATTAAAAGGGAACCTGTAGGAAGAATGCTACTGCTTATCCATAGATCTAGCATCGATCAATGGTGGGAAAGAAACTGTGATGCCTTCATATGGAAAGAAGTAGAACTAAGAAGAAAATCAGTGGGGACCACTAGGGAAGCAATCTTTTACTCAGAAAGATCAAGCGACTAGTATGATATTTTCTAGGTTAAATTCCTGGAATAATTTGTTCACTAGATCAAGAGGCTCCAAGAAGCCCCATAGTTCTAGGGATGGGTCAAGAATATCTGTGCATGGGATACTGACAAGTTAGCAACACTCTAGAGGATGGATTGCCTAGTTACACAAGCTGTAGATTTCTGGGTTAGCACCATGATATAAGGATATCTAATTGAATTTGCAGCTAAGAACCACCAGTATTTCTTGCGAGCAGAGGAAATTTTCAAGAAAAATGCAAGGGGAATATTATTAAGAGAGATCCCCTTATGGATTAAGGCTTTCTTGGTGGATGAGGGGATGTTGATTATGTCCCCATCCGAGATAGAAACATAAACATCCTCTCTTGGGGTAGGGTGAGATGGGGTGAAAGACATGGCGTGAGAGAGGGGAAGGGTTATTTGGAAATTGGGGGGGAAACAACAAGAAATGGATTGAAGAGATGAGGGAGCCTTGAAAATAGCCTCCATAGTTGAGAAGTGGTGGCATGACAAGATCAATAAAGCCACAAGACAGTCTGAAAAGTTGAGGAAGGAAGGAGGATTGGGAGAGAAAGAGGAAAGAAAGATGGAATAACTACAGAGGATGAGAAGACAGGAATGACTGGCCAATCAAATATTAAACAAGAGAGAAGTAAGGAGAGCAAGAATTCCCCAGGAGGCAGAACGAGAAGGAGGAAGTGCGGATGTAAGAGAGGAGGAAGTCGACATGAATCTTGGAGGAGAAAGAGAATATTTATCCCCGATAATAGGAGAGATCGAGAATCCGGCCGAAGAGATCATCCCAGTGGAAGCTAACAAGACCCCCCAGATCAAATAAAACTGCCCCGAAGCCAGTGACGCTAGCCCCGAATCACCCATACCCCAAGTTCCCTCAATACAAGCAGTAAGTTTGATACTACCTCTTCATGCAATTTCTGTTCTAGTACAATTAGCTAACCAATCACAACCAAGAAGTGCGAGTACAAGGAGGATATCATGATCCCCTGGTAGATCGCAAACAGGACCGATAGGATTCATATTGATATAAACAACAAGATCAACAATGGCCAGCCATGTGGGAGGTTCGATTGCCCAATACCTAGAATTTTTGGGTAAGGGAGATGAAGATGTTGAACAACACTGGTTTTTGTGTGAAGCAATCTAGAGATCCAGAGGGACTCTAGATGCAAATAAGCTGGTTGAGTTCTAGACTATCTTGAGAGGTCAGGATCTCAAGTGGTACATCAATATCATTGAACCAGGCGTGTTAGGCATGCAAGGTCAAGCGTTCACACTCAACCAGGTACGGATGAGGTTCATAGCAGAGTTCAAACTGACTCAGTCAAAACAACAATCTCTGTTTGAGTTGTGCGAGATCTAGCAGAGGGAAGGCGAATTGGCCTAGGAGTACAACCAAAAGTTTAAATATGCCATAGGGAGGTTGACACATCCAATCCATGAAGAACGTCAAAGGGAGTGGTACATTCAAGGGATTCTACTGCTAACTCGGATTCCATTAACGCAACAATGGATAGCCACATTAACAGACACCTTGGAACAATTGATGACGATTGAAGCCATGGAGGGATACCCTGGGACCTTGAGAGTAATCCAACCCCCAGTATATGAGAATCTAGCGCAACTACAAGGGCATATGTCATCACTTACAGAAAAGATTCAAGAGCTGATGATACCCAAGCTAGGATGACCATAGGTTTGGTGCACTGGATGCTACATGGAAGGCCATTTGGTGAATGAATGTCCATGCATGAGGGGGTTGGGACCTCCTCAAAATCTGATGGAACCCCCACTAGGACCCACGGGCGGATTTGTGCAAGTATCGATGAACTCACAATTCCATCATCCCACTCCATATCCTTTTTTCTCATGAGGCCAAGCAAAACCAACAATGGAATATGGTGAAATCTGTCGAATCCATGGGCAGGGACCAAGACAGTGCCCCATCATGCAAAAATATTTGACAGTACCAAAAAAAGTAAACTGTGAGTTCTGCGCATCCACCACACATACTACCAATCAATGTAGAGTGTTGGACGCACTTGCAGAGAAGCTGGACCGAACAACATTCATGGTAAATAAAAACCCTTAGGGACCAGGTCAAGGTCGAGGAGGTGGAGCTAGAGGAGAATTCAGAGGAATAAGAATTGGTAGAAGAGGGCCAAGCAGATTTTATAACTATGATGAACAAGGTCACTTGGATAGAGATTGTCCTCATCCAAGGCGACCATGGTGCTCTCATTATAGATCCAACGAACACGCAACCAAAGACTTCCCAGAGCTAATTGCAAAGTGGGAGGATAGAGAACGAAGAAGAGGAACTAATCTTATCAGTTCAGAGATCAAGAGGAATTCTAAGGGACAATTTCCAGACCTTAACATTGTCACTCGAGGAGGAACAAAGACATGAGATGATGTTGATACTCTACCTTAGATTCAGAAAGCATCACTTAAGGAACACATGTATGACCCCATAAAGAAAAAAGTGTTCTTTAAAGATGCCATAGAAGTATTCCAAAATATTCCTAATCATGAAATGCAAGAGAAACCCCCTCAATCAGTTGTATACCCTAGGGTGGCACAAGTCCCTGCTTCACCCCCTACACCCAAAAACCCTATAGGCATACCAAGACAACCTGAGCAACCTCAAAACACTATTGACCTTTGGTTTCAATTATTCTCTAACATTTTGGGGAGTGATCAACTGACAGAGAAGTTGCACAATGCACTATACCTAGTCTTAGGGAATTAAGAAACCTCAGAAACAAGGATTCAGGCTAACCTTCCTAAGAAGAGTCCTCAGAAATCCAAGTCCGGATCTCCTCGGAAATCCAACCTGACATAAGCATAATTGTTGACCATCAACATCTGTGGTCGCAACCAGTTGAAGAAGGTATCATCATATTTGATATTTGGTCCCACTACGTGCCGGGCCATGAGCTGACACCATCTCAACATTCTTGGATCTGTTGGGGCTGGTAAATCCCACTCAACCTGCAGCCTCAGTAACAGAACCCTCTCGAGAAAAAAGGACACCAACAAAGACCCATACCCGAATTGCTTTAGGTTACCTCGCCTGCATTTGGTCAAATGCCTCTTCATGCTACGAAGCACTGCATCTTCCCAGTTAAAAACCCAAGGCTCAGTACACTCTATGGCATACTAAAACTAGCTCTGAAGATCCATGTGAGGAGCAAAGCTCCTGGCCATACGAGCAATGGTAAACAAAATAGTGCGGAGGGTCAAATCCCACACTCCCCAAATAACTACTTTCCCTTTGCTCCTCTCTACCTCTGGAACACAGTGTAAGTGGCAGTACTCACTCATAGGCATCCCACCACCTCTGCTACCAGTCACGTTCATGTGGTAACCACGTCATGACAGTCCTGTCAAGAAGTAAATGTCCTCGATATCCAAGGACAATGTGTGGACCCCTACATGGAATACTTTTTGATCAAGATCCCACATATGCACAAGGTACTCTAATAACCTAACTTGGGCCCTCATGCCCGGGATACGAAATTACTTCAGAAGACCACAGTTTCGCAAAGTGGCAATGGTGGGAAGATGATTTCCCACAATGGCATTATCTTCTTCGTGCTCCCTTTCGTGCCATTCCAGAACCATGGCAATGGAAAAATACCTACATAAGAAGCACAAGAAGAAGATTAATAACTCTATTCACAATTTGGTATCTTTTCATTAAGCAAATTTAAAAAAAACTTTTACACTTTGTGATTCTCACAGGCGCCTTTGGGCTCACCTATGAGAATGACCCATTCTCGCAGGTCCCATGTAGCTCACCTGCGAGAATGGATGAGCACAATATTAACCCTCAAAACAAAATCAAAATGATAGTTTTTGCCAATGAAAATGAAAATTAAACCATGAAAAAGTAGAGGACAAAGAGCCTACCTCACTGTCGTTGACGGTTCGTCGAATGGATGCTTGTAACTCCCACAATCTGACGTCGAATTTCAAGGGTAAAAGAGGGGTTTTGGGGCTCAAATAGTGGTAAAGTTAAAATGATATGGTAAAAAGAGTTTTTACTTCTTTATATTTACTTTTACCATGTTATTGAATTTTTATAATTATTTATTTATTAAAACCTAATCCCTAATGCCCTTTTGAGTCAGGCGTAAAAACTTCGATGTTCATGTACAGGAATGCAGACATATTTTTTCTTCTTCATCGTATGTTTTGATTGTTTTTTATGGTATTTGTATAAAACCTCGGGCTTGGTCTTTGTCCATTTTCATGCTCAAAAATACATGAGAACGCGATCGAGCATACTTTTATCACTTTTCGTGCTCAACAAGGTTATATGAAAAGGAACCCCCCCTGGAGTCCTCTTTAAGCTCTTTTTAGACTCTCTAAACATGAAAAGATAGCCGAGTGACCTTGCTATTTTCACGCTCAATAAAGTATTTGAAGAAAGCATCTGTTGGGCGATAATTTATCTCTTTTTCGGTCTCATCAGACTATTTTACGAAAAAGGAACTGAGAGAGTTCTCTTTTAAGTGTTTTTCCAGACTCTATAATCATGAAAAACCTTCGAGTTTTCTATCTTTGGACTCATTAAACAAACATCAGCAGACCTGTAATGGGACCGAACCACTCGTTCCTAGGGTTCGTTCAACATACTCCGAAGGACTTATCCAAAGGATAATATTATATCAAAAAGCATATGTTATCCTCCTCAAGCTTGCGTAAAAATAAAGAGGTACTCGCCAGAAATGGTGGGGGGAAATTTGGGAAAGGGATATGTTCTCATCCTCATATTGATTGGCAGTAAGTGTCGCTCTTGAACATGACACCCCCTATTCATTATTTGAAGCCGGTTTGGGAAATCCATTTGTCTCTGAGTCAATGCTGCCAAATCATTGGTCGTGTCGTTCATATGTTCAAGAGAAGTTCATCTTAAACCTCTATTGAGTCGGCCATCTGTAGTTTTCCATTCTCTCTTTGTCGACCGTCCTTGTGTCTAGTCCAACTTACATCATACTATGTTTCACCTTCAAAATCTGTTACTCATTTCGTGTCATTGATGGGGGATACATCAAGGCCCTCCTGTGACAAGTTTTGTTCCATCGACTTCAGCTCATTATTCGGAATCAAGACTTAGAAATTTTTTGGTACCTTGGAACCTACATGCCTCAATGGTAGGTTTCCTCGCTTTTGACAGTGGGTTTACATTATTAACCCATGATCGAAAGATTCTATCAGATGTTTGACCTCAACTCATTCATTCACACTCGATGGATTGTACTAGAGTACCTTGGGACTCATTGACATTAATGGTGATTTCCCTTGCACTTGTTAACGGTTTCATCAATGACCGGTAATCAAGTGGTTTCTGCCATGTTCGAATTCAACACATGTAATCACATGGTTAGATTCGTATTTTTGGGCAACAATATTGAAGACCCTGGATATCATCTCTTTGTCTAGGTTGCGATGGAATATGTGTAATTTGCGACACAGATCCACTTTGTATGTCTCGTGGCTATGTTTCCTTAATTTGAATTTTCTCGCATAGATCCACAGTGTATTCCTGGTGGCTATGTTATATTTTGACGGCATGGATCCACAGTGTATGATTGGTGACCATGACCTATGTCTGCAATGTCATTCGTCTTTGATCTGAGTATGGGAATGCCTACCTCAGAATTAATATATATGATATTCTGCAGATGCTTGGTTGTTCGCAGGTTTCCGATTAGGTGCCCTCTTGGTTTCCGACAAACACATGTAGTTTACAAAGTCTTTCGGCTGTCACTGATTCTGGCCTCATACTTTGGGGGGCATTCTATTACCCATGATTTTGGTCAATCTTGATGGTGTACTCAGGCTCCTCATAAGAACTTTCTCCTGAGAAAAGTGACATTCATCTCTTCCCAAAAAACATACTTTTGAAGAGAGTTCATAGGTTGCTAATATCCTAGGGTGTGAGAATGACCCATTCTCGCAGGCTACCTTCAGCTAGGGTGCAAACTTCTCACATTGTGCTACATAGCTAAGGTATGAACTTGTTCTAAAGCTTGGAAAAAGATGAAGTCTCCATGGTTCTAGAAGGGAATCTTCTAGAAGAATGGGTTGGCATTCGAATGGTTATCTTTGTACTAGTTTCCCTGATATTGTGGGATCATTCCTATCCAAGTAACCATCTCATCCTCTCTTATATATTGATGGAATTCTCATGGAAAAGGTTAAGCAAGATTCATTGGAGAATTGGTGAAAGAATTGTGTGAAGGACCTAGCTTGAATAGGAGCTTGGAGACTCTAGCAAGTCTATCAAGAGGAATTGGATCTTCTTCATACAAGGATCGATCAAGTGTGTGTGTTGGAGCCATAAACCACCAAAAAAAAGATTGTGACATCAAGGTGATCAGGTTGTATCTTCTACTTTCAATTAATATGATACAGTGGCATGTCCTTTTCCCATAAAGTCATTCTTACTTTATTGTGTAATTCCTTGATCATACACATAAGTTGACAATTGAATATATTTTTCTATCTTCACTTTGGTTGGTTTGTGTTGTCTTGGTCTTGACCTCACAAGAGCACTGGAGCAAAGAAGGAGCAGTAGAGACCCTAGGAAGCGATACAAAGGTATGTTACTTGTTCCTCCCTACTAGCTAATTCAATGGTCATAAGTTAGGGAAAAAGTCATGTCATGTCCTGTTTTGTTCTAGATCCAGGTGGATCTAGGGAGATCTGTTAGTGTCTGCACCTACCGATTAGTTTGATAATAGGAATAGTATGTAGATAAACTTTCCAAGTAGTGGTTTTGTTGGGTGAGCAAGAATGGGTAAGAAACTACGCAAGTGGACTGGTTAAATACTTCTGGGTCAATACATTACATTGGCTACTCCATCAACCTGGATCAATACATCTGGTGGGGGAGGAGACATAAAGCAAACAACTACTAAATAATATACCTGTTTCCATCAAGTAGCTACAGGACGCTCCCTGGGTGATGGATAGGTCCAGGAACAACTACTCTTGGGGAATAGTTTTTAGAGAAGCAACTTGACAAGTTGTGTCTTTTTGGGGCACATCAATTTATTTCTTCATAAAGTTATTTCTTCAATATTAACACGTTTTCCTTTCAGTGAAAGACTCTTGGGGTTAGCTAGAGGCAGAGGGATCTAATAAGAAAGCATATCAGAATCAGACATAGGCAAGTGATACAGTTTTCCAGTGACAACCCTAACCCAGTTATAAAGGTGGTCGCCCTATAAACGAAACTTCGTTGTATGACATGCTTATCTCACTCAATGATACATGGGTCAGAACATGGGTAATCAATATTGTCAAGGTGCCATTTGGCCTCAATCAAATCATTTCCAATAAAGCTCTCATTTTTCCACTATCCAGTAGACACAACCATCTAGTGATGACCCTAGCCCCAGCTAAATTTTCCTCTCCTACCTTTGTATCTTCTTTTGGGACTGGGTAACTAGCACCCGGCTCCAATCTTGTCTATGCTTATGTGTCCTATAATGCCTATGCTGGTGGATCTGGATCTTGACCTGGTGGTGGGTAGTGGTGGGTGCTACTAATCAATGACATAATCTATTGAACCAACAACTGCTTCATCAACAACAAAAGAAACAACTAACTCTGTTGGATTTGGAAGGAATGCTAAGCAAGGTACTGGATAATATAGATATACTACTGGTGTTGGATCATGCTCATGAAGGTCAGGCTCTTCCTCCCTATCACTAGGGTTATAATCTAGCTCACGAACAGGCTATGCAATAAGCTCTATCTTCAGTCCTTCCACCCTGCCTTTCTATTGGTATTAGCTTCCCAGGTATGGACATAATAGTTTAAGGTTAGGGGCATATGAGTGTTAGCCACCAAGTTATCCAACGACAAAATATTCACTAAGTCTTCCAAAGAAGCTATAGGGGAGGATTCCTCCATTATGGTGGGCGACTCCCATATGTGATGGTTCATTCCCCATGGTTTGTTCCCCATATGTGCTGGTTCATTACCCAAACGTGGTGGTTAGCTCCCCATATGTGGTGGTTAGCTTTCTTTGGTTGGCTCTAGCTCTAGATCACCAATGTCAGAATCTCGATCACGAAGGTCAAGATCCTAATCTCGATCTATATACTAAACATATGGCTCTCTATCACGATCACGACCATGAACATAAGACTCTAGACTAGCATCAGACTCTGAAGAAATTCCAAACCTGGCATGGTGAAAGGAATGAAATTACAAAGTCGGATAGTGAAAGGAAGGATGAAATACCATAGCCTGGTGCTGGATCAACGATTGCTAAATGAGGTGGTGGATAAGCTGGATCAACAACTTATTCTGTCACCCTTGTATCTACTTATGTATCTGAATTTGGCTCAGATGCTTTAATTGGTTCAACTGGATCAATATCATAAGCTTGATCTCGAACATCATAGTCTGGCTCTTGATCATAAGGAGTTGGACCATGATGATAAGCAACTGGATTAGTATTGTTTCTAGGCTATGACGTGCAAGGAGTGAGTAGCTCAAGCAATAATTCCTTTGGGACTAGGTCAGGATCAACCACTGAAATGAATGCTTCATTGACTGTATCAACTTAATCAATAGAATCAACAACTGCATAATTGACATAATCTACTTACTCAATTGTTGGATCGACTATTGCAGATGTAGGTTATGTCTCTATAGGATCTACTGTTGCTGGTATTGATACTGGATTTATCGGTACTAGTCCTGGCTCTCCTGCTACCCTTTCTTCTATCTTGATATATGCTACTTTCTATGCTCCCTTTGTTACTGTAGTGTAGTAAGCCCCTGTCTCTACTACTGTCTTTTCTATTGGATCTGCTACTGGTGACTTAGATACTGGTGGTGGATAAGCTACTGGGTAAGCTACTTAATAAATTACTTAATCTACTATTGCTGCTGGTGGATCTGGTACTAGACTTGGAACTCAATCAAGTGCAACTATTATATACGTATATATTGACTAAACCTTTGCCTCTGGATATGCTTACTCTGTGACTGGATATGCTATGGGGTATGATATTGAAGCACTTAGATCTACTGATGCTGCTGAAGGTGGAACATCTGGATCATTCCTAGAAACAGGAACTGCCTTTGGGTCATCCGTAACGGCATAATCACCTGGATCAATAGAATCCATGGCTTAAGCTTAGTCAATAGAATCGACTACCTCATCTTCTTCATCAATAGGATCAACTTTTGTACCCATTTCTCTATCTCGATCTCGTGGATCTGTATCTGGACAAGATGTTGTCTCTGCTACTAGATAAGCTGCTACTGGACCTAGATATGGATATGTAACTCGAACACAAAGATAAGACTCTGGATCATGATCTGGAAATAAATCAACCCTAAGAAGGGTGAGGAACGAATCAATTCCTACTATTATGGTAGAATGATATGCATCGTGCATCATACATTATAACAAAATGTAAACAAGTGGCATCATATGAGAAATAAAGTGCCATCATACATACATTGGGCATCAGACAGAAGACATCATGCATCATACATAAGACAAGCAAGCATATAGGCTAGAATTACACTGGGAATAACACATGGAGAGCATATAGAATTAGTCCCAGCTGGTGAACTTCCACCCTTACTCTTAAGGTAAGTGAAGTGGAAGGCTCTTCCTATGATGCTGGAGTAGAATATGGAACTGTAAGGTATGCTCCAGGTGAAACAACTGTTGTCCTTGCTTCCTCTGCTTCCAGATCTATAGAAAGGACTGGGTATAGATCTGGAGCTACTGGATCAACCACTTCTAGTGGATAAATAAGGTAAGTTGGATGAGATGTGGGTTTTTCGGATTTACCGGCGTACTCCTTATAGGTACCAATTTTTATCCCCCTAGTGATGGTGGATCATAAAGAGCCTATGTCTATACTGATGGATCAACTAGTTATGCTGCTCTTGGTGCTTACTCTGTAGCTGGGGATGGAAGCTATGCTGCTAGCTTAGATGGCTAGCTGGTTGTGTTAGTTGTGGCAGTATTAGTTGGTTGTGGTAATACATATATATATATCCCCTTGCCTCTGCTAGTGGTGGTTCTTCTTTTCCCTATACTATTGGTGGGTCTTAATCTTGATCTGCGTTTGCATAATATCTAATTGAATCTTCTACCATCTCTTCTTCTTTTGATTCCTTAGCGGCTTGTTCCTATGCTACTGAGGCTGGATCTCAATAAGTGTTAAGAATCAAATATCAATATAGCATAGGAAAACCTTAGAAAAAGTACTCAACGCCTTGAAAAAGAGATAATTTTAGATAATAATTCTCTTCAAGGGGGCAACCTCCTTTTACCCCACTTAAATGTTCAAGTACAAGATGATTCGAAAAGAAAATGTCTCCTTAGTATATATAGGAGACTAGGAGGTATAATTACAACTGATGGCCTAAAG
>CBVK0100286028.1:0-23605 GCA_900067695.1 Picea abies | reverse complement strand
CGCTCTTCCGATCTCACAGAGTCTAAAAGGAAGGTTACATGTCAACATCTTACTATTTCAGGTCAACTACAAAGTCTTGGTATGGTTGTATCCTTGTTTTGATGGTTACTTCTTGTCATGGTATGGTGTATACTTGAGCCATACTTGGTATGGTTGATTTGGTATATCTTGGTTACGTGGTTGAGTGAGGATCACTCCTATATCGGGTTCAGTGCATGACATGGTTCTCATAGTTTATATCCTTGAGTTCTTTGTACATGGTTGAGGCATATTCATGTTGTATGGTGGCATAAGCATTAGGGACATGTATTGGTTCTTTGAGATAATTCTTTGATGGTATGGCACAAATCTGCATATGGTTAATGGTACATGTTACACATGGTTGATGCTCTAGTTCATGATTTACTATTCCTTATTGATGTATCTTTGGGTTCATGATTTATGCATGTGATAGTATATATGTTGGTCTACAATTGATGCATGGTATGGTACATGTTTAGTTTGTTGATGAGTAGATACATGTTGATGAGATAGTGACAATGATAGAGATAGAGTGATAGTGATAGTGGCAGAGTTTGTGATAGTGACAATTGGTATGCATTTATATTACAGGGAGGTTGTACCGGGCAAGGATATGCGGTTGTAGCCACCTTACGGTTGGAGCTAGAGAACTCAGGGGGTTGTAGCCTCCTTCTGGTTGGAGCCAGAGAATTCAGAGATTTGTATCTTCCTTTAGGTTGGATCCTAAGAATAGGCAGTTGGAGCCTCCTTCCAGTTGCAACTAGAGAATCAGAAGTTGATGCTTCCAATGAATGTATTCTTTTGATATATAAGAAAATCATTATGTGGTTTTCTCCCATTTGGGTTTCCATGTAAATTCTGGTGTACTATGTATATATTGTGATGTGATGTTGTTTATGATTATCCTACTGATGATATATTGAATGCTAATCATAAAATGCTGATTATTGTTAAAGTATATACTGTGGTTAAAAGTACTAAGATTGCTCATTACTGATTCACCCCCCCTTTCAACTGTAATCCAACACCTGAGGTTCAAATTAGGAAGACTTCCACCACAATTTGGAAGCATTTTAAAGATCTGCATGAGAATTCAGATAATGGTTGATCCTTATTCTTGAATAACATTACATGATCACTTACTTAAGATCAAGGAAATATGAGAACAATTAGAGGCCATTGGCCGTAAGATGGAAGAAGAGGACACATTGGTAATCATGTTGAAAAACTTACCACATGCTTATGAGCACTTCATAGAGACCCTAAATATCACCACTATGGATGTTGACTTGAAGTTTGGAGAGCTATGCAATAATCTCTTACAATATGACATATGTAAGAAACAATTTGGTAGCAATAGTGAGATCGAGAGTTCAAAACAAGTCTTTATAGCTAATGTCAAAGGAAAAAGAAAATGGACAAAGTAGAACATTCATGGAAATGATGAGGATGCAACCAAGAGCCCAAACACCATCACCTGTCACTACTATGGCAAGGTAGGACATATAAAGAAGCACTACAAAAAAAAGGTTTGTATATCATAAATCCAACTAGGGAGGGCCTCAATAGAAGACTCATGTCGTAGAGCACATAGAAGAGAAGGAGTTAACCTTCTATGCATTCATGGCCACAAAACAAGAAGATTAGTTGAGACCACCTGCTTGGTTCATCAATTCAAGGGCATCATGACACTTCACCAACATGTAGTATTGGTTCACAAAGTATTCACATTCTTCATCCAAGGATCTCATGATCTTTGGTGGTGGGGAGGAGTATACTATAGTTGGCAAGGGAAATGTGCAGATTTCCTTTGAAGGGAAATTGTTGATTTTCCTCAATATATAATATGTGCAAGATATGGATCTTAATCTGATTTCAATTAGTCAGATTATGAGGCACAACCTCCATCTAGATTTCAAATTTAACAATCATAAATGCTACATAGTTGACATGGAGACGAAGAAGACTGTTTCTCTTGGTGTGAGGACCACGAGTTGTTCAGACTGGTGGATGTTGGACAGGTCAAAGAACATGCACTAAAAAATAAGAGTGCATATGACATCAATATTCTATGACATCGGAGGTATGGGCATCTCAACTTTACCTACCTCTCTCAGTTGGAACGCGAGAAACTGGTAGATGGGATTCCAGACATTTCACAGAATATCTGGGGAGTTATCGAAGCTTGCCATGCAGGGAAGCAACATAGAACACCATTTCATGAAGGATAATCTTGGAGAGCACAAAGAGTCCTTTAGATGGTTCATGCAAATATATGTGGACCAATGAACACTGCATCAATCATCAGTGCCAGGTATTTCCTTTTGTTTGTTGATGATTTCAGTAGGAATATGTGGGTGCATTTTCTGAAATTAAAATCTGAAGTGTTTAATGAATTTCAAAAATTCAAAGAATTAGTAGAGAAAGAGTCAGGTTATCATACTGCCTCTCCTAGATCTGATAATGGTGGGGATTTCTACTCAAAATAATTTAATAACTTTTTTGCTAAACATAGGATCCAAATATAGTATACTGCACCCTACACACCACAACAAAATTGTGTGGTTGAGAGGAAAAACCATACATCACAGAGATGGCCAAGTGTATGTTACATAACAGGTCTATTCCAAACAAGTTATGGGCAGAGACAATGTTCATAACAGTATACATGTTGAATAGATCTCCCACGATGGCAGTGAAGCAAAACACCCCAAAGGAAGCATGGTTTGAAAGAAAGCTCAAAGTAATTCATCTTAAAGTCTTTGGTTCAATTGCCTACAGTTGGATTCCAACTGAGAAGAGAACCAATTTAGATCTAAAGAGAAAGAAGATGATGATTGTAGGGTACAATGACACTCACAAGGATTACAGGTTGGTTGATACTGACACTGATAAGTTGAGCTTCAACAAAGATGTTGTTTTTTATGAGGAGGTTGGACCTTTCCAAAATTCTTTTGAGTTCCAAATTATGAGAAGCCAGAAGTGGTCGAGGATTTAGGTTTCAAGCATTAGGTAGCTCCACCTAAATGGGGGGAATATTCCGAGCACGAGGAGTCTCCTAGACCAGTTATTTCTGATCTAGATATAGGCGGCCAAAGTCATGGTGGAAAAAACACCATTGGAGATGTTCAAATAGGAGAAATGATCAAGGGATGATCATCGAGAAGAAAGAGAAAAAATACAACAAACATAGTCACTTTGCTCTTATGGCCAATATTTAGGAAATATATGAGCCACAAATGTTCGAGGAAGCACAAGGGAGCCATGAATGGGAAAGGGCCATTGCAGTTGAACATGAGAGTTTGATGGAAAATTAGACTTGGTATCTCACACCACTTCCATCAAGGAAGAAACCCATTGGCTGCAAATGGGTGTACAAGGTCAAGTACAAGGTAGATGGTAAAGTTGAAAAGTATAAAGCACGATTGGTTGCAAAATGATTCTCTCAACAGGAGGGGCATTTATTATGAGGAGACCTTTACTCCTACAACAAAGATGAGCACCATTCATTTTGTTCTAGCCATGATAACACAAAATGGATAGAAGGTCCATCTGAGGGACATGAAGAGTGCCTTCCTGAAGTGAGATTTGGAGGAAGAGGTATACATGTATCTACCATAGAGTTTTCAGGTTTCAAGGAAGGAGCATTTGGTTTGTAGATTGAAGAAGGCTCTATATGGATTGAAATAGGCACCCAAGGCATGGTACACCAATATTGATAGATATTTGGATGAAAAGGGGTTCCACCAGAGTCCTTCAGATTCTGACATGTATGTCAAAAGAGTTGGTAATGAAATCATCCTTCTAGTAATATATGCATATTATATAATTATTACAAGTAGTGAGGAAAGTGCAATAACATAGATAAAATTCAATATGAGAAAATCTTTTGATATGACAAATCTAGGCCCTGTACACTATTGTTTGGGTGTAGAAGTTCGGAAAACAAGTAGTGGAATTTTTTTCTCACAAATAAAATATGCTAGAAGTTTGTTGGACAAGTTTAGAATGACAAATTTCAAAATATCATCTACACCTATGGACAAAAGGTTGAAAATTTCAGCCAAAATTGACTCTAAGGAAGTAAATGAGTCAATATACAGGAAACTAGTGGGTAGCTTAATATATCTTACAACCACTAGACCTGATTTGAGTTTCACCGTGAGCTTCATTTCCATATTCATGACAATGCCAAAGGTAGAGAACTAGACATCAATAGAGCGGCTGTTGAGATATGTAAGAAGCAACATGCAATATCCCTTTCATCAAAATAAGAAAAATATCGAGGAGTAGTGAAAGGAGCATACGAGGCAGTTTGTCTTAGGAGGATGCTTTCAGCTATGCAGATTCAACAAACAAAGCCAACACCTTTGTTATGTGACAACCAAGGGGTGATGAAAATTTCCAAGAATTCTGTCTTCCATGAGCGTACGAAACATGTTGAGGTACATTTCCATTTCATCAGGTAGCTTATAGAAGATGGGTCTATCAAGCTGCAACATTGTCCTATAGAGGATCAAATTGCATACATTCTCACCAAGGCTCTGGGTCCTGAAAATATGTAAAATTATGGGATAAGCTTGGTGTAGTTAGTAGATTGACCATTAAGGGAGGGTGTTAAAATAAATATTAGTTTATAATGGTCAACTAGATATTAGACTTAGGTATTAATAAAGTCAATTTGACTTTAGGTTAGTTTATGCTTTTATGTCTTATTTCACTTTATCGGTTTATCCCACATTCATGAAGTGGATTGACTCGACTTGATTGTATCCCTATATAAGAAAGCTTTCACTTTATCATTGAATATACAACACGAATAACTCTTTCGAGTTATCTTGGTTTATTTATGTCCTGAATTTTCGTAATATTGATGCAGTTTAGAACCAAATTAGTAATTGAAGAAGATCCACTTTACATAAGAAGGCATCTTAGTGGACAATAATTGATGAGGAATACTTAATAAGTTCCCCACCATTGAAAGCCCTAAGGTTTAGCTCAAGTGGTTTGACTTGCCATGTGAGAGTTGTATTCGTCAAGGAAGTCATCAGGTTAAATCCAACTCGGCCGCCATTGATTTAAGACTAAAGTTTTAGTACGGAATATTGTTGAAAATGTCAAGTCAGCATGGTCGCTTATAATGTCTACATGAAATGTTTAGTCTAGGTAGTATTTAATGGTTGTTGTGATGATGATAATTGAAATTTTAATTTAAGATTGCTCAAATTTTAGTGAGGAATATTGTCGAAAATGTCAAGCTTGCATAACCACTTGTAACGTCTACATTCAATCTTGAGTCCCACTTGTAGTTAATGATTGCCCAAATTTAAATTAAGCATCATTGAAATTATTTTAATGATGATTATTGGAATTTAAATTTTAGAATGCTCAAGTTTTAATTAGGAAGTATATAAAAAATGTTGAGCGTGGAAGGCCACTTTTATTTTCCCTCCTTATTGAATCAATAAGAAAAAAGCTATATCATTCCTCATTCATATTAAGAGTTATTGTGTGAAACACTTATGCCTATATCATTACTTGTAATCTCTTCATTGAATGTTCAGTCTGAGTTATAGTTAGTGATTGCTCAGATTAGTATTCTTCATTGTGAAATCATTGTGATACTGATAGTCCAATGTTTAAGTTAAGATTGCTCAAATTTTTGTAAGGAATAGTGTTGAAAATGTTGAGTTAGGATTATGTTGCTTGTAATGTCTTAATGGAATGCTGAGTCCAAGTTTTTGAATCTCAAGAGCTTTGGATACAAGCACAACAAGTCCATGTTTCCTTGCAAGAGTAGAAAAGAGAAATGAATTAACAATTGGTAAAAGAGGGTATATTTAGTAGTTTTCAAGTAAAATTATGATAGTCTTATTACATTACATACAAAGAATGCTTAAAAATGCATATAATTGAAGATTGTTCAATTTTCAATAAGGAAGATTTCCAAAAATGTCGAGTCCACTTGGCCACTTGAAATATCTAGATGGAATGTTGAGTCCAAGTGATAGTTAATGATTGGTCAGATTTGAATTCTTCATTACCGAAATTGTTGTGATGACGATAGATGAAATTTTAATTTAAGACTACTCAAATTTTAGTAAGGGAAATAAAAAATGTGGAAATTGCATGACCACTTGTGATGACTATATAATATGTTGAGTTTGATTTGTAATATCTACATGGTATGTTGAGTCCTTACAAAAATTTGAGCAACTGTGAATTTCAGTTTCAACAATTTCAACACTTCACCCTCATGTTTATTCACTTGCCATGTAGGTCTTATAGTGAACAATTTCTTGGGATCCACTTAATCAACTTAGTTAAGAGGAGGCATAGGATCATTTGCATGCCTACTTGCATAACCCCTCAAATAGGAAGCATGGTCCCAATCTTGGCTTCAGGAAACCACTTAGACATTCTTATTTGGTGCCATGCTTTATGACCTACTGGGGTATTCATGAAATCAATCTTGATAATTCAATTTGACATTTTATCCAATTGTGGAGATTGGTAGGGAAATGTTAGTAGGAGAGGACCTTATCTAGTTCAATAGAGGGACACAGACTAGATATAATATGCTATATATTTGTAGTTTGTCTAATTTTTAGCAAGTGACAAGTTGACTCTTTCTCTTTGAATTTATAAGTCATCACATCCTAAGCCTTGATGTTAAAAGAATATAAGGTTCAAATTTAAATTATGATATCATTCTTAATCAATCAAAAATCTTACCTTATATAAAAATGGAAGATATTGACAAAATACAACATATTTATACTCAAAAACTAATTGGCATTTTAGAAATTCTTGGACTCTCACCACCTCATAAAAAATGCTCAAGTGAAATGTCTCCATGCAATCCTATTTTAGTAGAGTGAAAAATAGTAGCCAAATTTTATGTATAAATGTGGCATCTTAGCTACTAAAAACATATTTAATTATAGGTCAATTTTTAATCCAGAATGGTAGCTGAATAAAATTCGTAATATGTTAAAACAAATCAAATAAGGAAGGCATATTTGGTTGTCATTCAAGAGTTTGAGGGTGAATTCTATTGATTATATAAAAAAAGAATACAATTGGAAAAACTGTGACTGCAGCAAGGAGAGGAGCAACGAAATGTTCAAACTCCATACCCATTTCCCTACAAGTCACCCACCAATAAATAGTAACAATTAATTCCAAAAGAAAACACAAGTCAAGCACCCATCAAATATAAGAAAATAAAATGTAGCGGAATATCAACCATATGAAAAGGCCAGTAAGAAAAGAGAGAGAGAGAATGTTTAGGAGAATTACTCATTCCGGTTGTAAAGTACCCCATTCAAATAAATCAAAAATTCAATTTTAACATTAGAACAGAGCATCGAAGCATAATGTAATGAATTATTATCATGAGACAACAATGTGTAAACTGGCCACAATAAGTTCTTTGAAAAAGTGATATGGTATAATTTATAGTAGTATCAATGTTTCAAAACACAAACTTGGCCTCAAAATAGGCCTTGGGTCAACTCAAACTTGTCTTGGACCCGGGTTGGAATCATATTGGTTTGAATTTTTTGACTCAATTTATTAAAAAATAGATAAAATATTATAATTTTAATGGAAAAATTATATTTTAAATATTACAAACTATTAGAGACAATGTGCAAAGTTTGTGCAAGTATATACCATGTGAAAATATCAAAATGGCACCAAGTGCAATACATATCACAAACATAATACATAATCAATGAGGCTCTAAGTATGCTCGAGAGTACAAAAAACATGCTACAAGATACAAGATACATGAAAAGGCACTAATCTTGTTGTTGGACCTTGAAAACAATGGATTCAACCCAAGAGATAAAACTTTGGCTATTTTAATTAACTGGCTTGGTAAGTTAGGGTTAGTTGAGGAGGCATAATAACCTTTTGATGAGATAGCTAAAACATAAGTTCCCTCAAAATTTCTTCTAATACTCAGGAAAATGTATGCTAGGGCATGTCTGCAAGAAAAAGTAGCACATGCATTCTTGTTGCAAGCTTGTCCCAGCTGCACCAATAATCTTTCTTATTGAGATCTTTTGTGGTGGATCACTATTTGAAATGAGTGTGGAAGAAATGGGACATCAAGACAAAACTGAACATATATCCTATGCCACCACCTATAGTGATCGGTTATTATTATAGTTCTAGCATCCATGTTGGTTATAGAGTTTTGTAATTGACAATGCATTCATATGTTTTGAGAGAAATATGGCTACTTTCCTTGTATTTAAAAAGACCTTTTGATTTATTCTTTTATGCACCTTTTATCCCCAAAAGATGGATCACATTAATTAGTTCACAGTCATATTGTTGCAGAACCCGGAGGGAAATGACAAACTACAGGAACAATAATTTTTGAGTTGAAAACTTGACAACTTGTGGAATAAAATTGTGATTGGACTGCTAAAATTTGTTTGTAAAATTATCATATGTTAACAAACAAATGACAATATTATTGTAGGAATGATAATGGAGCCAGAGACATCAACAATGCTTGTAATGAAGACCACATATCAAACTTAGAAGTTGCATAATCCTTTAATAATGCTCTTCACAGGTGCAATTAATTACATAGAGAAGCCAAATCCTCTTCATTTTTGGCAATTGATGAGCAACTCGGCCGAGTTGCTCCAGTTTGGCATTGAACCAGTCAAGTTGAACTTGTTTTGTACCAAACTGGCTGAGTGATACATTAACTTGGGGAATTAGGTACCAAACCCATCATCGAACTGAGTAAGGGATTGAGTTAGTACAATTGAAGATCAACATGGTCAACTCAACCAAGTTTGAGTATAAGTTGACCAATTTAAAAAACAATGAGTAGTATACCCAATAAAGCAGTAACATACAAAATGCTAATAATAATTAGTCATGGTGGGCAATTATTATGAAGGGCCACAACTATCTAGATAAAGGTACAAGAAGAGTACACATTCTTTCCCCATTTTATATTATCCATCAAGTTTGAGAATTATTATTTCTAAGTTCTAACCTAATGGAATAATTACACATATCACACATTTCCTTTTGCTTTTGAATCACGTGCTAAATATAAAAATATCACAGCTAAAGGTTATTGTAGGACAATTAATGGGATTTAATTATTATATTTGTGACTATGAGCCCTGCATCGGATGCCATACCAATATTCTAAATCTACGAAACAACAGTCTCACATAACTTGATAGTTATAGAACCTAGAAGTTTGTTGTAAAATAGATAAATGCATCACATGCTTTTAGCACATACTTATTTTTAGGTATGACAAATAAAACCCACAATAGAAGATCATTAATTCACCTCCGAATGGAGGAGCCACTTATTTCGAGATGTCATTTTGTTACATGAATTCAAAGCACATGTAGATTGATTATGGTTGAGAATGAGGTTGTACAACCATGGTTGAAATATTCCAAACTCTGAATTAAAATAAAGTTGTTCAAATATTGCCACTTTACTTCAAAATAATGAAATACAACTTTTACGAATCTAGAACTTCTTTACTCTAATTCAAATATTGTTGAGGAAGGACTTTTGGTTATCTAATTTTCTTTCTACTATCTAGATAAATTCCTATAAAAGGACTTCATCACACTGAAAGCGAAGGACTTAAATAAGAGAAAATATGCTTCATTATATTGGAAAAATTTATCAAGCTTTAAACCTCCATATGTGTTATTATGATCCTTTCTATTAAGTAGTCTTATTTCACTATCGATATGTTAACACCTTTGATTTCCTTATAGCTAATTTTCAAGGATCTTTATTTCTTTGCATATGCTTTTCTAGATCATGTAATTATTAAAGTGAGGAATTCAAGTGGATGGAGGGGAGAGTTTTTGGAGAAAGAAGGAGAGAGTAGAAAAAAAAGTTCAAGCAACCAAGAGAGCCAACCATAACAAGTGGAAAAGACCAACTAAGAAAGATAAACTTTCACCGCTAAGAGAAAGATAAGATTTCACCGAAGAGAAAAATTTCTAGGAAATAGTTGAAGTTACAAGACTGCAATTGGGACCCCGTTGGGCACGCGCATAAGAGAAATTGAGGGGAGGCTTCTGAGGGATTGTGTAGCAAAGAAGGGAGTTATCTCCTTCTGGTGTGTGGGACAGACAAAAGGTTGTCCAAGAGCTATTTTATGTTCCTGATAACTCAACAGATTGCTCCCATCGGCGCTTTGTTGAACCGACTCATCGACACTTCCTTAAACTTATTCATCAGTGTTTGGTCCTTTGTCCAACTCATCGACACTTCCTTAAACTTTTTCATCGGTGTTTTGTGTTTGTGCCCATCGGTGCTTTGTCAGACCTACTAATCAACACTTCCTTAAACTTATTCATCGATGTTTGGGCTTTATCCGACTCATCGACACTTCCTTAAACTTATTCATCAACGTTTAGTATTTGTGTCCATAAACGCTTTGACTGAGTTGTCCATCGAGACTTCTTTAAATTTGTTCATGTGACATACAAAAATTTTGTCCAACAATGCCTTGTAATTCTATTCATTGGTGCTTTGAAGAGAGAAACCATGTCGATTGACACATGCATAAAAGGAACAAGTGGGTGCCACGTGGACATGAACTTTGAGATATCGTACTTTATTGTCCAAAGCTTGGATTTGAGCATATTGATAGTCATGGGAAAGGAGCATAAACGACCTATAAATGCATACTCAACTTTAGAGTTGTGTTTAAGGAAAGTAGTTTAGTAAAACCTATTTTTTTTTATTTTTTATGCCTCACTAGCATATTAAAGTCTAGGGGTTGGGTATGTTACAATTACCCTCGTCACACTTATTGTTTCCACCTTTCACATGTTTGATGGTGATTATCCATGCTTAGGAGATGTGTTTAGGAGTATGGATCAAATGAGAGAGAAGCTTTGTGACATAATAGAAGATGTAAAATTTAGCACTGATGGGGAAACTAGGAACAATGTGTGGGATCTTAGTTTTACAAGGTGGAATATGCTACACAATCCTTTTCATTTGGTTGCATTCCTTCTCAACCTCAAATGGTTTCACAAGAAACCATATTCAAATGTAGAGGTGATGTAGAATTTGAACACCTTTATAAGTATGTGTTATGATCGTGACAATAACACTGCTTAACAATGTGAGTTGGGAGAGTTCTTGAGATCCAAGGAACACTTTGTTATGCATATAACAAAGAACAACTTGGACCCATAAAATTTTGGACACAATATGTTACAAGGATTCCCTTGCTTTTTCAGTTGGCTATTTGTTTGCTTCCATAGGTATGTTCAATAAACAATACCTTTAGTGTGTTTTGTAGTTTAAACAATTTTATTTTTATTTGCATTATGGAATTGAACTTTCAAGCTTTTAAATATCGATTGTTAAATTTTAGTTACAAATTGTTAATTTTACTACATAAGTGACTAGTTCATCTACATGTGAGAGAAACTAGAGAATATAATTTTATCCATCCGGTAAAGAGGAATCACTTAAGCACACAAAAATAAAAAGATTTGGTGTTTATACACTCAAATCTATGCTTACTATCTCAACAACAACTAGAGTACCAAACATGACCCACTAGTATGTGGTATTATGGGAGGTCACAGGACAATGGAGATGATAAGCCTCCACTTGAGGTTTTGCAAGACAATGTTGAAGACATGCTAGATGACACTAGGCAACCCATTGACCAAAGTAGTGGCTCTATAAATTTCTCAAGCTCAACTACCATTCTAGCAAATAATCCTGATGATCTAGAGTTTTAAGTTTATTTTCATTTTGCATAGGATTTGTCAGAAGCTCTTGACATATGTTTGTCTCTTTTTTGGCATATCACTGATTAGCTCAATTTTGGACTTACTTTCAATGTAGCAACAAAGGAAATATTATCTTTTTTTCCTTTATTAATTCACTGTGACTAAATTTGTTTATTTTCTTCAAACTAGTTCTATCCATGCTTATCTTTATTTATTTTCTACAAACTAATTAAGTACATGATTTTCTTTAGATTATAACATTTTAAATGTTCAAATTGCACTATCTACAATATGCAATCTTTCTTCTAACCTCCTATGTTTGGTAATATTTTTGTACATATAGTATTAGATATATATAGTGTACACATTTCTTATATGTGAAACCTTCAGATGGCATTCCTCGTACAGTTCCCATTTCTTGTATCCGACAACTTATCTACTATCGACCTAACTTTGCTACAAGATAATGTTGTAATCACACTGAGTGGTGCCAAGTGATAAAATGGCGGCACTAGAGTGTGGTTATGGGTTAACTTATATTTGGAACGAATATACTCACCAACTTCCAAATATTGTATCCAATTTCAAAAATAAGAAAGTGATATATATACTAGACAGAGATTATGTTATCCCCATTTGAATAAAGGCACATTTGAAAATCCTCATAAAGGCACAAAGAATCTTACCTAGTGCACGACATCAGAACAGGGCCTCAAATATTCTTGGAAGAGAGTGGTTCAAGGTTGGAAGACAGTTTATAAAGACAACATCCAAGGGAGGTGATGAAGAGGGCATGCCCACAATGTCCTCTTGCCTCCATTTCATACTGTCATGATTCTCCTTTATATTGGCCAACTCTAACAAGGAACAATGCATCACTATTAGCACATATGGGGTAGTCATGCAGAGGTAATCCACAAATAGTTGGGTTCCCAAGCACACCGCCACTCTTGAGTTTTTATCAACACGTGCTTCATCCACCACCTTCCTCATCTTTTTATGGGATTTGTTTTTCTCAAGAAATGACCAGTCTCTATCCATGAATTCAAAGGTAACCGATACTTTCCAATGAATTGAAGGCCATTCAATCTAATTAGAGTGAAGAAATATTGATGAGGTATAAGGGGGATTTTCGTTGTTTGGGTTTTGATGTTGAGAGCAATAAAATGTGATGGTATTCCTATGACATAATGAATTCTACATATGTTCAATTTGTTGATGTTACGGTAGATGCGTGAGGTATTAAACTCCATGTGTAACCTCTGACTATATTAGAATGTTCCAGAAGCCAGAGAAACCCTAAGTAAATGTGTAGAAACCCTAGAAGACATGTCGACTCAATAAAAGAATTAATTTTTAAGTATTAGCCTCTAAAATAAGAAGTTGGCCTAGGCAGGTGACAAAGAGCAGTATAAATAGAGGGGGCTTGATCTCATTTGGTCATTCACCGACTCACATCTCACACAAGTTAAGTGGTGTGCAATTTTGGAGAAGGAGTGCATCTGTAGCTACTGCAACTGGGTTTTTGGTTTGTGGACTCTCTATTTGGTTCGCTATTATTGGAGAGAGAGACACACACTATCTCTTGGTTATCTGTTGGGTTTCATATTGCCTTTGGAATCATTCTATCTATCAATGTTACGGTGCTCGGGGGTGGCTGTGTGCCTATGGTTGGGTGACAATATTGATATATTGTCTATGGAAAAAGTGAGCACATTGAATATTTTAACAGCTTTATGCCTATGGTTGGGTGACAATGGTTTAGAATTGTCTATGGTTAAACGAGCACATCAATATTATTCTAACAGGCTATGGGCCCACACCACCTTCAAGACAGTCTAACCATTGGAAGGTAGTGTGACAATTCTTTGTTAAGCTTGTTGTGGCACCAGTTACAACTGCAGATAGGTTTTTTGATTATGCAACTGCATCAAACCCTAACCCTTGCATTCAACAAATTTTGGTGAAGCATTTGACCTAATTCCATGAAATCCTAGTGTGCCCTAGCCTAGTGCACCTCTTGGTACCTTCAACTTGCAAAAATGTCAAGTTTAAATTTTTGGTCAAAGTAAAAGTCAAAGTCAAAGGTTGACTTCTAGTCAAATTGATTTTGTGGTCAAAGTTGAAATTTTAGAGTTTCTGCCTTGTTCTAATCATTGAACCTTATGATTTAGTTTCTAATCTCTTCTTGTGAAGATGGTATCTAGTTTGATATTGGAAGACAAGTTGGACGATGCTACGAGATTTCAAAGGTATGCACTTGTATATACTATGCAAGTTATATCATCTAGAAAAACATGAGTGTGTTTGTAGGGAAATTACTAGAGACCTTGTCTAATCTGTAATCTTGGATCCAGTGCATTCAGAGGAACAAGTGCACCCTCCATAATAGTTGAGGCTTTAGGTTCCAAGTTTGATTAAATTGTTAAGCTTCCAATTTGCATATATCAAGGGTGATAGTTGCTACATTACAAATTGTGAAAGCAGTCTTTGAAAGGTTCTATTATTGCTAGGTGCAATGAATACTTGATTGCATATGAATACCATTGATATAGATGCTTATTGTACTTGTTTACAAGATGAACAAACATCTCCTCTAGAGAGATATTTCTTGTTTTCTCCCGGGAAGGTCACCTTGGTCATACTATGATGATCACCAAGAAATTGTTATTCATTCTTGTTACCATATATATGTTATGAAAATTTTATTATACTGGAAATGTTTTGTCTCAGGAAGGTTATTTTACAAGATTCCATGAAGGCTACCATGGAGATGTATTTGTTTGTTACAAAAAGGTTACTATGAAATAATGATTGATCACAACACTGGAAGAGTGTTGAAGCATATTGTCTGTTGCTTTCTTTGTTATTTTTCTTGTTCCAGGCAGGTCATAGTTGATAGCTCTAGGAGGGAGCTACAGTGACAGTTCTAGCATGGAGCATATGACTTCATCTTTGGTGAAGCAGATGGTCTCACCAATTATCAATTATAAAGGAAGCATGGAAAGCAAAGGAGTCTTGGACATCTTTCACTCGGATGCATGTCAACCCTCTCACTAAACGGGTATGTACAATATGTTTCAGTTATTGATGAGTTATCACATAAAACTTGCATTTGTTTTTGGAAGCAAAAGGGAAGAGTATTTAGTAAGTTTGAGAAATTCTAGCACTTGTGGAAATATTATCTAAAAAGAAGTTAAAGATCTTGAGGTTTGATAATGGAGGAATGTACACCTCAGATGATCTCAATACATTATGTAGAGAGGACGAGATTAGGAGGGAGATCATCACTTCCTACAATCCTCAACATAATGGTGTGGAAGAAAGAAAGAATTGTTCAATTATGGAAGCAATAAAATCCATGATCCATGATCAAGACTTACCATTACATCTGTGGGCTGAAGTAGCTAGGACTGTGATGAGGTCCATGATATAGATCTTGTGGATCCCATTATTTCAGATGCAGAGAGAGGTAAGAATGTTGGATCAGACATGGCAGAAACACAAAGATCTGAAGACCCACACCAAGATAAGACTGAAAGGGAAGACCAGCTTGGGCTCTTGATTTCATTCAATATGCAGAGAAGTATGTTGCTCCAGATATAACTTTCAGAGAAATAAATAAGTCAAAACCATGTTCCAGTTACAAAACCTTCCACCTTTGAGGAAGTAGTCAAACAAAAAGAATGGAAGGAGGCTATGATGGAAGAATATCAATCCATCATGAAAAATTATGTATGGGAATTTGTGCCTATATGGGATTACAAGATAAAGCATGCAATGAATGAAAGTATTGATAAATACAAGGAAATATTTGTGGCTAGAGGGTTCTCCTAGAAGGAGGAAGAAGACTATGATGAGATGGTTTCTCCAGTCGCCAAATACACCTTTTCTAGAGACATCATATCTCTAGGAACATACATGGGTTGGAGTTTACATCAAATGGATGTAAAGACCGTCTTTCTCAATAGAGTAATTGAGGAAGAGGCATATATAGAGAAACCTCAAGGTTGTGAGGTACACCAGAGAGAAACCCATGTATTCAGATTAAAGAAGAACTTGTATGGACTCAAGCAAGCTCCAAAATCTTGGTGTAGAGCCTCTCACTATTCAATGCTAAGAAAGAGCTAGCCTCAAAATTTGATATGAAGGTTATTGGTCTCATGCATTATTATTTGGGACTAGAAGTACAAAAAAAGTGTGGTGAAATATTCCTGTGGGAACAAAAGTATGTTGGAAATATTCTTCAGAAGTTTGGGATGATGCATTGCAAATCCATGGCAACTACCATGGTAACATATTTGAGGAAGTTAAGAGACTCTGATTCTGATCTAGTAGATTCATCTCTGTACCGACAGTTGATTGGCTCCTTGATGTATTTGATGAATACTAGGCTGGACATTTTCTTTGCTCTAAACGTGTTGAGCCAGTTCTAGGTGGAACCCAGACATGAGAATTGGATAGTTGCAAAGCATATCTTGAGATATCTTCGTGGGACGATAACTTATGGTTTGAGATATGCCTCAAACAATGATGTACAATTGCATGGATTTACTTATTCAGATTGGGAAGGGAGTGAAGATGAAATAAAGAACACTTCTGGTATGTGTTTTAGTATGGGATATGCTATGATATCATGGGCTAGTAGAAAACAAAAGTACATTGCAGCTTGTGATGCTTGTACGGAAGCAATGTGGCTCCGTAAGCTGGTTTCTAGATTGTTTGATAAGGTATTGGATTCAATTGTGATATATTGTGATAACCAGAGTTGTGTGAATCTCTTAAAGAACCCGACATTCCATGATAGGTCAAAGCACATTGAGATCAAGCACTATAGTCCATAGTGGAGAAGTGGTTGTTTAGTATATCTCCACTGATGACTAGACTACAAATATTTTGACGAATCCTTTGTCCAAGATAAAGTTTGTATACTTGAGGGACAAGCTGGGGCTCATGGAGATTGCTCCCTTGGTTGAAAGGGAGGAGATGACTTCCTTGGTTCGGAGGGAGCACTAATATGTGGCATCATGGACTGTTAGTGAGCTGCATATCTATATCATGCTAGTACAACTTAGAGATGATCACACAACTTAGAGATGATGCTTGCATCATGCTATTGCATCTCAGATATGATACACATGGTTGGAGTTGTTGATACAATGGCCCAAGGAGCATCGTGCTAGTACAACTTAGAGGTGAACATACAACTTAGAGATGATGCTTGCATCATGCTAGTTATGTTAATGCTAGTACAACTTAGAGACGATGGTGGTGAGCCGCATGATGATAGATATGGCCATGCGATTACAACTTAGATATGACATACAAATTAGATACGATGTATTGACATCATGCTAGATATTCATGCTAGTACGAATTAGAGATGACCATACAACTTAGAGATGATGCAGGGGGCTCATGTCATGCTATATATGATCATGTGATTACAATTTAGAGGTGGAATACAACTTAGATATGATGTATTGACATCATGCTAGTATGACTTAGAGATGATCATACAACTTAGAGATGACACAATGAGGCACTGATCTACATCATGTGAGTACAACTTAGAGGTGGCATTCAACTTAGATATGTTGCATCAACATCATGGTTGTATGGCTTAGAGATGATGTAGATGATACTCCATATTATGCCAATAGAGATTAGATATGATGCAATCACATCATTCTAGTACGACTTAGAGGTGATGCAATTGATGACAATATTGATGCAGGATGATATGATTTGATTGTTGTGGAGATTGTATGTCTCTGGACAGTAGCTGTATGCTAATGTGGTGTATGTGATCCACTGGTAGTGACTATGTGTCACTGGTTAGTAGTTGTATGCTACTAGGAGTGGTTGTGTACCATTGGACAATAGTTGTGTACTACTATGGATAGGAACAATTATGTTCTATTGGATGGAATTGTAGCAGTTGTATGCTACTATCTGATTGCCATGGAGACTACCACTAGTGTTGGAGATGATTTCAAGCTAGATGGATAGTCAGTGTGCTGGTGGACATGCATTCTCTAGGTGGAGAATGGTTCATGCAGAACAAATTGCTGGTAGACAAACATTTTCCATGTGGAGATTGGTCCAGGTTGACAGGTTGATGACGTATCATGGATTGATAATTTCCTAAGGCACAAATTGTGGCCCAATTAGGAAAATGGTTCATGATCGATATTCTCATGAGGCACAATTATTGGCTTGATCAGGTTGAATAGTTTTCCCCCTAAGGACATAATGTCCTGATTAGGGTAGTTTATACGAGACCGATATTTTCTAAGCCATATGGGTAGAGATTTATCTCTATGGTACATATGACCCGATTAGAAGATAGTCTGAAACTGAAATCCCTATAGGAATGGTCTTTGTATCCCATGGCATGGTTTTCAGCATCTGGAGAGGACAATCATTCTTCTAGGACATATGTCTAGATTAGAAGTATGGTCCTCGTATCCCATTACGGGGATTTCAACATCTATTGGGACAAACATTCTTCTAGGATGCATGTGCGGAGTAGAAGAATGGTCCTTCTATCACTCTATTGAGTGAGTGTTTCAACATCATGTCTGATTACTCATATGGAGTATAGCGTTTAGAGATGATGTAGTTGATGCTATCAGATGATACTGATAGTGGTGATGTTTCTTGTGAGTTGATCTACGTGATCATGAGATAACATGTGTGGCTACGATGATGCTACCAACAAAATGGTTTGTTTGTGCTCAAGACCATTACCATTAAATATCTCTATATCTAGGAGGGAGTGTTGATGTTACGGTAGCTACGTGAGGTATTAAACTCCATGTCTAACCTCTGACTAGATTAGAATGTTCTGGAAGCTAGAGAAACCCTAAACATATGTGTAGAAACCCTAGAAGACATGTCGACTCAATAAAAGAATTAATATTTAAGTATTAGCCTCTAAAAGAAGAAGTCAGCCTGGACAGGTGACAAAGAGGACTATAAATAGAGGGTGCATGAGCTCATTAGGACATTCACTCACTCACAACTCACACAAATTATGTGGTGCGCAAGTTTGGAGAAGGAGTGTAGCTGCAACTACAACAACTAGGTTTTTGGTCTTGGTTTCTAGTTTGTGGACTCTCTGTTTGGTGCACTATTCTTGGAGAGAGAGAGGGACACACTATCTCTTGGTTATCTATTGGGTTTGGTACTGCTTGCATAATCATTCTATCTATCAAGGTGACGGTGCTCGGGGGTGGCTGTGTGCCTATGGTTGGGTGACAATATTGAGATATTATCTATGGAAAAACGAGCACATCGAATATTTTAACAACTTTATGCCTATGGTTGGGTGACAATGGTGTAGCATTGTATATGGTTAAACGAGCAAATCAACATTATTCTAACACAATTATCCAAAACATCTAAAATTAACATCGTCTCCATGAACCCTTTCTGATCTACTCCATTTTGCACAATTCTCTCATCGAGCACTTCATTTGGTACTGCATGCTTATTGTTAGTTTGAATAAATTTAGTATTTATATTTAATGAAGTTACCTTATCTTGAGGGTGTAGAGGAACCATGGCCTATAAAATTCTTATAATTTTCTAGTACTACCAAAGATTGAATTCCGGTCTTGTATGAGTACCATATAACACATATCTACTATTCATATATCTCCTTGCTATGTAACTAATCACTCATTATTCAAAGACTCAAATAAATTACTTTAAGCAAGTTGACAAATTGTGACTGTATGTACTTTACAAGCCTTGTCCTATGATGTAATAATAACCTAAGCTATTATGAAAATAACCCATCCAACATCATGTTAGGATATCCTCCAAAGAAAACAAATTAAAAGAAATTATTATAGATGTTGAAGGGAACTGCCATTCCTCCCAGAATTCCACTATCCGCACAATATTATTCTCATTGATTGGGAGCACTAGTGGGAAAATTGATTCACCAATGGTATAAATGTGTAGATATGATGAAATTAATGGAAGATGTATACACGGATGAAGGAAATACATGGACAAAATTGGAAATGTAGGGGGAAATCAAAAATCAATGGGTGAAATTGTTTCCCAAAGGAAATCCATGGGAAAAATCGTTGCCATAAAACCATGATTCAAGGAAATGCAGGAAAAATAGTTCCAAAAACACCATCGCTTGAGGAAATCTTGGGCGAATCATTTACCAAGAAATCTCTATTTTGAGAAATCGAGGCGAATTGAAAGTTTGGTCATGAAATTTGGAGGGTGAACCCTATTTCAATGGATTTCCTTTCTGTCTTATGGGGGATGAATGATCTTACATACATACATACATACATACATACATACATACATACATACATACATAAATTCTTAAACACTAATTCAATAAAAAATTTCCCCCTCAAAATTTTGAACCTTGAAATGTTTCCCATGGGTGAAATTTTGCCCCTAAAATTTTCCATGCCACTTTCTGGGCTAAGAACCTTTGTTGCTAGGCCTTCCACCACTTGGGTTATGTGTCTAAACTAACAAAATGTAATTTTTTTTGAGCCAATGCTTCTATTGTCCTTAAGAGGCTCTCTAGGGTAGGTTATATTAAACTTTGGCTCTGACCATGGGAGAGTTAGTTATAATTCAGGGTGACATATCAATGGGCATTCTCTGGGCTATGAATCTTTGCTACTAGGCCTTCCACCTCGCTGGTTATGTTCCTAAACTAACAACATGGACTCGTTGTTGAGCCAATGCTTCAATTATACTCAACAAGTGCTTCGAGGTAGGATCTATTGAACTTTGACAGTAACCATGGATTCATGCTTCATTGTGATAAATCGGGGTTTGTTCCAATTAATGTCATAGGGCAATGAGGACTTGTTGGGCCAAAAAGATTTGTTGGTAGGCCTTTCACCACATGGGTTACATGGCTAAACTAAATAACTAGACTTGTTTTTGAGCCAATGCTTTGGATATCCTCAATAGGTGCTATGGGGTAGGCTCTGTTACCCCCCATTTCTAGGGGTAACTAAAGAGATGATGTCTCGAGGCCCTATTGATGGGTGAAATTGACCGCTCGTCAATTGGAGGGGTGGATCCGGTCCGGGGTTGTCTAAATAACCCAAGCCGTTTGGGATGATCCACTCCGACGGGTTTAGCGGCTCCGTTGGCTGATCCAAGTCCTAGGAAAACAAAAGAAAAACTAAGCTTAAGAAACTAATCTAAGTGAAAAAAACAACTACAACAAACTATATGCAAATCTAAAACATATATATATATATATATATATATATATATAGTTTACTAACTAATATCATAAAACAATAATTCTACTTATTTAAATGTTCAACTATCAACAAAATTAAATCTCAATTATATATGTGCAGTATTTATAGAATACAAATTTTGATCTAAATTTGCAAAAATCATTTGTAAATTGTCTTATGACAACGAAGCTATTATTTTTGATTTTTATAATTTTTATGAGAAAGGAATAAAATGAAAGGCATCTAAGCTAAACAATTAAAATAACAATCCTAACTGTAAATTTGAACTATAAAGATGAACAATGAAACATGTTCAGATTACAAGAAGTTTATATATTAATTAACTCATTGAATAACACTAACAAACTGACCTGTAGAGGCGCTTCCTATTTGTCCTGTTCACAGTACTTGATTTAGCTGTTTGATGGGAGAAACCCACACCAGATTTTCCACAAGCTTCTCATAAACAGGAAGCAACAACGCTCTTTGAATACGAATGAAAGAACAAACAAGACATAAAACAACAACAATCTTATAGTTTACAGATCTTCACATTTAGATAATTTCCAGTGCGAAGATTTGTACATAACCGTTCATTTAACAAAGAAGATAAACCTTCTATTCATTAAATTCAAACAGAGTAATTGCTGTGAGTAAAAAAAAATGAGATACATCAAATATGGACAACATTTAAATCATAACGCATCAACCTGTAACAAATCTTGATATCTAAAGTAGTCAATAATTTGATTACAAATTGTTATACACACAACTTGAACAAAAGGAAGATAAATTGAAAGCTAAAGCTGTTACAAAACATCCACTTTCATTCGAGTCTGTATAATCATCAATCCATAGTCTTTGTTCTCCCAACAATGATGGATTGTTTACAAATAATAATAAGTATATAAAGGCCATAGGATAAAACATACCCTGTGGAAAATATCAAAAACTGTTTGCAAAAAATATGGGAACAATCTCCCAGATTTCTATTTCTGCCTAATATTAACAACCTAAACCAAAACTATGTAACAAAAAGCATGTTCTAAACTGCCACAGCAGATCCAATTCCCATTGAAATTCGTGTGTACCTGTAGATGGGCAAGAGTAAACAATTTTAGATAGTGTTTTAATTGTAAAATCAACAAAAATCCAAATTTTATGACTAGCTACAGAATCTCACGATTCTGTAGCTGGTCATATTTACAAACAAAATCATTTTAAATTAATCTAATGATAACAAAAATGTATGCGATCTATCAAACAAACCCTTAATTACTAATTCAAAGAAAAGAAAATTATTCACGCTAAAACAAACCAAATCTTTTATGCCAATTCAGAACTAACGAAATCGTATTGAATCGATTCAATCGAAACAAACTATATTCTATTTATCAAACAAATCTTTGATACTAATTGATCAGGGGATCAAATTTTGCTCAAATTTCAAAGTGCTCGGAATGCGACGAAAACAGTTCCATTGCGTCCGTCTCGTCTTCCTGATTTCAACGATATATTTACTTTGTCAAATGGACTTCGTATGGAGAAGATATCGCGATCTATTCATCAAGCCAAACATGCAAAAAAATTGATGCTGACTGTACCAGTCCATATGGTCTGACGTGGCAGGACCATACGAACGTACAGGGGTGACATGGCAGATGTCGGTTGGTTGATAGATGGCGAGTTAGGAGATGACATGTGTCCATTTATGGGCAAATGGTATGAGGACACGTGGCCCATTCGGTGGGCGCCACATGTCGCTCATTATTTGGTTATTGGTTTCATATATAAAATGTAATGGGAGTCCGCAGGGTTCGACCCCCGGACCTCCCCCCACAATGCAAAGCTCTAACAAACCTCCGCTAACCAATGTGTCATCGCATGGTTCTTGTTAACTATGTGGTGGCAAATGTATTTATGTTTGTTTAAAGTTCCAAACGAAGGGGGGTCGGGCCGGGGCCTAGCCCCGACCCGTGTATTCATTATGTAACATATGACCATTGCATTGACCCACGCGCGATTTGTATTATATACCATATATCCATATTGTAACCCATATCATTGTATATAATGTGCGAGAGGGTTATTTCATATGGCCCGTGGTTTTTCATATGACCGAAATGCGGGAAAGAAGTTGCACGGTTATAACGGGTTAACCACCTTTTAATTCGCGCGAGGTCACATGCGCCACATGCCCAGGTGTCGAGGCGGTTAGGGGCTGGCGTGCCCTTAACCATTCTACGGTTTGCATCGTTGGCGCGGTTGCGCCTGGTGCTGGGTTTTCACGCTTTAAAATGCGTGTGAGCCAGGTTCATTCAAGAGGGGTGCGTTTTGTAGATGCAGAGACAACAAGCTTGAAGAGGGGGACTTCCAGGAGGCCTAACTTCTTCGTTTTTCGACCGATTGAGGTGCCAAAAGAGCCCAGAAAGGGGTTTTGGGACGCTCTGAAGCCATTGGAATAGTCGGTCTGTCAGTTTGAGCATTGTAAGACATGTTTTTGAGCACTTTTTGAGCAATTAATAATAATGATCCATTGGAAGCTGGACCAGGAGATGTAGCCCA
>CBVK0100286027.1:0-23610 GCA_900067695.1 Picea abies | reverse complement strand
AAACCTTTCTTTTTCATTATTCTCGAATTTCACCATTCGCCATACAATATATACAATGTTTTTAGGTATTTCGTAGATACCAAAACCCTAATCCCTTAATCCGAGATTAATTTACAAATAAGATAAAAATAGCAAAATCCGCTAAAAATAGCAAAAAACCGCCAGACGCAGTTGTCGTATCTGACGCACCCACACACACACATGCAAAGAATATAACACATACCCAACAGGGTGGAGGGGGTCCCTTGTCCCACAAACAAGGGGGTCTCATACACCAATTTGGTGTTTGGCTTGGCCATGACCTCAAAAATATAGTAGTATTATTATTATCTATGCAATTGGAAAACTCTTTCATGTTGTCCAAACATTGTGTCCAACATCATATTAGGGGCATTATGAATAATAAACTTAAAATAGATTATTATTATTATTATTATTATTATCTATGTAATTGGAAAACTCTTTTATGTTATCCAAACATTGTGTCCAACATCATATTATGGGCATTATGAATAGTTTCGAGGAAATTTGCAAGGCACTAATGTTCTTAAATTTTGGGGCGATTAATGTATGCTTTTTTTTTTTATGTTTTGTGATATATATAATAGGTTTTATTTTCCAAAAATATGTTAAACAAGGCATAAGCATAATGAGATGAGTTGGATTAGCTTCTTGTAGTTGGAAGATTGAAGACACATAGAGTTTAAGAGAACAATATTGGTTTGAATCACATAATATGTTAGAATATTTAGACATTTAGGAGTTAGTTAATATCAACTTGGTCTAATGTGTTTTTAGGTAAAAGTGTGTTTCTTTAGCATGCATTTGTAGTTATGTAATACAAAGGTCACAATATGTTCTAGACATAAAGTGATCTAACGACTCGTATTCTCGTCGATACTAATGAATATTGATTTATGTATTAACACTCAATTGGTCTAGGATCTCTATTTAAATAACATGGAGGGTCATTAGCTTAAGATCAATTGTGAGAAACTCTTATTTACAATTTTTTTATTTCCCATTAATATATTGTCTCAAGTGGCCACGTTGGTTGGGGCCTTGGACTATTTCCTTCTTATAGTGATATGGATTTATAAGCGGAACAAAATGAAACACATATCTATAACATTAATACAGAAATATAGAGAACAATAACATAGATATAGTGAAACTTAAATTGTATTCAATAAAGAAATATGTTGAAACTGTAAAATGCAGAATGAAACAAGCTTGCATGAATGGTGGTATCTAATCTCTAAGAACAGATGTGGAAGCTACACAATTTGTCTGGGCACAATAAAATGAGGCCTCCAGGCCTTTTTATCATCAAGAAGAAATCAAAAAACCCTAGACATAAAAAAACCTAACCCTAGGAGATGAATTTCCAAAAGTCATGTGGGACCCGGTGGGGTAAGTTGGCACATCAACTTCCCGAGGTCATAACTTTATCATACGATCTTCATTTTAGGTGCATTATAGCCCGTTGGAAAGGCCTATCCAAGGAATACACATTTTTCCATCACACTCTAACTTAATTTACAATGTGACAGTGGCAAGCCCAAAAAATGATATTTAGGGCCTCAAAACGAACTCAGAAGTTTAGGACCCGAAAATATAGAAACATATGTCAAGATGAAAACTGTGTGTGAGCCAGTTGGAAGAGGTTGGTGGACATTGATATCCATCTAGATCAATCCTCCCCCATTAGGAAGCAATGGTCTCCATTGTGTTGAGTTATTCCATCAGATGAGGAAATTTATGTTGGGTTTGGCCCCGGATGAGCCACTTTCCTTGGTGTAGGAGTTGCACTGCTTTGACAACACGATAAAGATGAAACTTTTGTTGGCGATTACCCTTGACCTGTGTGTCCACGATATGATCAGTGGATGCCTTTTCCATGCAGTCATATTTGAGATCTATCGGTGTCAACTTTTCTGCTATCTCTGAGGTGCCAATAATGGTGGAAAGTATGGTCGAACAAGGTCCACATTAAACACTGGGTGCAAGCCAAGGAAATGGGGAATGTTGAGCTCAAAATCATTGCCACTCATGACCTTGGTGATGGTGTAAGGTCCATAGCGGAGTGGATGAAGCTATTGTTGGGGTCATGTAAGGCATTCCTTCTGCAAATACAACCAAACTTTATCGCCCACCTGAAACTTGTGGGGCACCCAGTGTTGATCACGGCGTTGCTTGTACTTGGCATTGGACTTCTACAAAATATCTTGAACCTGTTGGTGGATGTGCTAGATTTGTTCAATGAACCGGGTGGCTTTATCGAGTTCGGTTTGAGCATGGAATGATTCTTCCTATGTGGATGCAAGGGGTAGTGCAACATCCATGGGACCCAATGGTTGAAATCCCAACCCCACCTGAAAGGGGATGTGGCTGGTTGAGATATGCATGGATCTATTGTAACTATGTTGAACATAGGGAAGACTCTCATGCCATGTGCATAGATGCTTGGAATTGTACATGCATAATATATGCATGATCATCTTGTTGATGACCTCGGTTTGGCCATATGTTTGGGGGTAGAAGGCCATGGATTTGGTAATCTTAGTGTCCAACTCTGACCAAAGGCTCGACCAGAATGTGCTGAGGAACTGGCTATCCTGATATGAGATGATGGTATGTGGTATCCCAAAATGTACCCACATGTTTTTGAAGAAGATCTTGGCAATGGCCTTCGTTGTGATGCTCTTCTTGTAGGTGGCCAGAATCACCATCTTGGAAAATCAATCAAAAACCACAAAAACATAGTCATTTCCTATCTTGGTTGAAGGAAGGCATAGCATGTAGTCCATTGAGATGGATTCCCAGATCCTGTCGGGAGTAGGAAGAGGGGTGTACATGCCTTGTTCCTTAATGGTCAGTTTGGCAATGGCACAGGTTGTGCAGGACTTGATATACTTGATGACATCTTGTCGAAGTTTCAATCAATAGAAATGTTGTTGCAACACTCATGTTGTCTTTTCTACACTGAAGTGTCTTGCCACCTGATTGTAGTGAGCTTCCCAAATCATCTTCGATTTCTCACTTGATGGGATGTAGAGATGGCCCATATGGCACAACAACCCGTAATGAAGATAGAAATTAGTGACAATTGTGTTTGTGCCAAGTAGTAGTTGCAAAGTCAGGATCTCTCTCGTAGAGTTGGGGCCATCTGTAGGTCTCATGTCTGTAGGAGTGTATCACCATGGTTAGTTTTGCAACTGGAGGCCAACTAAGGTAGTCAACGACACAGTTGGTGCTTCTTGTCTTATACTTGATGTTGAGATGGAATTGTTGCAAGTATGTGGAACACTTCTGATCAAAGTCATTATGAAATTTTCCTTGTGTCTACATGAACTACAGAGGCTTATGATCAATGTGGATGACTGTCTCCTTCTCGACAATGTAATTCCTCCACGAGCTGCAGGCTTGTATAATGGAGTACATTTTTTTTTCATGAGTGGGGTACTTACATACGATATATAATAGTGTATCACTATGATAGGCCAAAGGATTTCCATGCTGAGCGAGAACTGTGCCCATGACGTAGTCTGAAGCATCTATCTCAATATCGAAGGGTTGTTGTAGGTCAGGTAATGAGAGAACTGGGGTTGAGAAAAAACGTTTCTTCAAATAATCAAACTCTTTCTATTGTGACTAGCCCTACACAAATTTTTCCTTGACACCATCCCTGGTCACTTGGCAAAGGGCCCATGCAATGTGGGAGAATCCCAGCACAAACCTACCATAGAAATTGGGAAGGCCTAAGAAGCTCCAAAGCTTAGTGAGTATGGTCAAGGTTGGCCAGTCACGAATGACTTGGATCTTGGCTGGATCGACATGCACCCCATGCATCAACAATGTATCATAGGAAGTGGACCTTGTTCATGCCAAAGGAGCATTTTTCCAAATTTTCATATAACTTGTGTTGTCGCAAAGTGTGAAAAACCTATTGAGTATGTTGCAAGTGTTTTTCCCAACTCTTGTTGAAGATGAGGATCTCATCCAAATACACCACCAAAAAATAATTGGTGAAAGGCCACAAGATATTGTCCATCATCCTCATGAAATTTGTTGGGGCATTTTTCAAGCCAAAGGGCATGACTGACCATTTGAAAAGAATTTATTTGGACTTGAAGGTATTCTTCCATACATCGATATGCTCTATTACTTGGTGGTAGCCGGATTTCAGATCAATATTACTGAAGTATTTTCCCCCCTTTGTTGGGTTGTTATATTCTTTGCAGTGAAATAATAGTTGAGGTGAATCAATTGACAATCCAAGGTTGATGTGGATCGACAGTAGGTCAAATTTGAGGTGGATCAAAAACAAGTTGAAGGTCGAGGGAGTCGAATGGGTGAAGTAGAAGTTGAAGATATCGACGACAAGTCAATTGAAAAGAGGTTGAAGTGCGAGCATGAGACGATCGGCTAGAGACCGAATGAAGGTCGACTGTTAGTTGGCTGGTAAACCCAACTTGGAGCTTGTCAAAGTCTTGTGCGTTTTTGGTTTCTACCTAAGTCTGTAGTTTTTCCCTTTCTCTCTCCTTTTTGCAGACCCAATCTTGAGTTTTCCCCTTTCGGCTTGTAGGTTTTTCTTCTGTTTGCCTTCATCTATTGGAGCGACCTGTTTTTCCTGTTGTCTTGCCTGATAAGTCTCGGCCCTTTGCTTGGTTGATTTCTCTAAGTTTGATCACTTCCCTCTTTTCCTCTGTCACTAATCCTTTTCCTTTCCCAAACCCTCAGTCAGTAGTCCAAAGTTTTGTTTACAAAGGCCGCAGCCATAAGAACAAAGCGCAACACTTAGAGCGGTCTAATATGGATTCGGATCAAGCGAGGGAGCAAGTTTAGATATCAGTATTGATTAATAATCGCAGGAATCAGGAGTTCGAAGCATTGTTGAATTTATTTGTAAAGGATTTGAACCCCCGAAATCCAAAATCAACGGGAGTCGTCCGATCCAGCAGGACATGTGGCACCATATCTTAATCATGGAGAAGGTCATTTCGGGAAAGATGAAGTGAGGGATGCGCAGAAGACCTGAAGTCTCGAAATTTCGATATTCATCTACGTTGTCTGAGTCAAAGGGGCGTGTGGCACCTGATCCGAGAAATCGTGATTTCATGACTCATAGGTTTTAGCATGGAGCATAGCGTAGATTCACGAAATGCGAAATCATGAAGTGCTTGGGAATTGGACCCATGGTCACAACCCACAGTCATATGGAAAGAGAGGCTATAAATAAATGCATGAACCTATTGGGTGGCTGACAACTAAGGTTATTTGGGGAGACGATTGTGGCTGTCAAATTCAAAGAAAGTCTGACTGCCGATCTAAATGGGCCATTTCGCAAGTTCAAGCATTGGGATATTTGGAATCAAGTGGAGTGAATACTCCCAAAATGCGAAGTCCTGAAATGTCACGAAAGAAGCCCCTGGTCGTGACCCAAGGTCACATGAAATGATGGAGAGGAACCACTACAGAAGCTGAGGGTGCCCCTATTTTCATAGAGGAATATCTACGTGGTAAAAAGGTGTCGAGATTGACTTGAAGGAGTCATGAACATCTCCTGGAACATTCATGGGTGTTAGGTTTCATCCCAATCCTGATGAAAGTAGTTAATGAAAATGGGGGAGCTGGTTGAAACCTCATTTCAATTCATAAATGGAAAGCATGGAAAAGCTGGCCGTGGAGGCAGAGTGTCATCACAAAGTTCCTCTGTCAACGAATTCTCCTGCAAAGCCCATACTGGTCTGAGATCACATCTGACAAAAGAATGCAGGTGTAGACTGGCAGAAGAGAGGCAGACACAAAGCTTTGATTGCAGTAGGCAGGTCACACTCCTGGTGGTGGCAAGTTGTTCTGAGTATAAATACTCAGTTTTGATATTTTTTTAAGGTCGATGGTTGAGCTAAGCTCCCGTATTGTAATGTTTTAATGAGGTTATGGTTCTTTGGTTATGTAACCTGATATGAGACTTCTTGTTTAATGAAATTCAAATTCTATTTCCATCTTACTTGTGTCATATAATTAATGTTCATGATCGAATGAATCGTATGGATTGTGGTGACTGTGTTGTAATGAATGTTTGATTGTAGTGCAGTTATAGCATTTTCAGTTTCCTAAAACTTCAAATTCAAGAGGATCTTGTTTTCAGAGTTTTTCCTCCTTAGTTTGCTAGAAGACCTGATGCCCAGAGAAAACTTTTACATCTTATTCTCAATTTCTTCCTCCTACTCACCCTTACTACAACTTACTAGCTGAAGTTGATCAAGACCTCACCAGTTTTCTAAGTTTAAATGATATTCTTCGATTTTGCCCCATTTTACCTCTTTAAATCCATTAACTATGACATATAAACTAATGGCTACTGGGCTTACCTCTACCGCAATATAGAGGTGATTTTTGGTGCTAACATTTCTAGCTCTGTTGCCAGGGATGAATTGAAGATTTTCCCTGGGATTGAATGACAAAGCTTACTAGTTTTAAAGGTGCATCAGAACTCAAAACATTGAAGATTGCAACTGTGCACCTGGCGACTCCATTGGTACGACTCCACGGTTTTAGCTATGGCTTCCAGAGGTAGACACACGAGGTCTAATCCACAACTTTCTTTAGTGACACCTGAAGCTGATCTAGAGAAAATTATCAGAAGACAAAAGACCCTTTAGGAGGGTACTTCTACTGCTGAATCAGGTGATTCTGGTAACTTTCATTATTCTCCTATAGCAACTCCAGTAGTTGTTTCTCATTTTCCTATTACACCATCTATTGGAGCTTCTATAAGTTTAAATTTTGGGAGTTTTCTTGTTGATTACCTCTCTCCCAGTTTCACCACTCCTCCTCCTATTAAATTTTTTTCTTTTAGAGAGAGGGAAACCTCTGTTCCCTTGAGCTCTGAGGCCTTTTCTCCAGATCCTCAGTTGTTTCCCTTTGTTCCCAGAAGAACACCTCCAATCTCCCCTGTCTGAACTCCATCTCCTCCTCATTTTCCTTCAGTTCACATCCAAATGGCGGGTGCTAATCCTCCTAGGAACAGGATGGTTGAGATATTGGTTGCTAGATACGCTCCTCTAGTTTTAACTCAGCCTATGAATTATCTCCTAGCCACAGACTACCTTAAGTACATGCCCCGGTTCACAAGGGAGGGAGATGTGACTGCAGAAGAACACCTTTCATCCTTTTATATATTTGCAGAGATTCAGGCCATCGAAAATGAAGATGTGTGAATGAGAGTTTTTGTACAGAGCCTTGATGGTGATGCCAAGGATTGGTTTAAGTAATTTCCTCATGGATCTGATGACGGGATTGTTGCTCTGGATGATTCATTCTTAAGACATTGGGGGACTAAAAAAGATCTCCTTTATTATATTACATAATTCAGGGCACTTAAGAGAGAAGAAGGGGAATCTGTTTCAGACTTCTCAAAGAGATTTAATAAGATGTATAAAAATATTCCCGCTGAAGTTAAGCCTATGGAAACCTTTGCCAAGATGGCTTATGCTAGTGCTTTCAACCCTGATTTTTTCCTCCTGTTGAGAGAAAGAAGAGCTACCTCCTTGGCTCATATGCAATATGCAGCCCTTGAAGTAGAATCCAATATATTGGCAGCCGACAAACTTAAAGGTAAATCTGATAGAGACATAGGAAAAGGTAGGTCTGAACCTCTGAATTCTAGTTCCTATGTTGCCCCCCCTCAAATGGATGAAGTGACCAAGCTACTAAAGTCACTTTCTGATAGAATGGAAAAGATTGAATTAGAAGGAAAACAGGGCTATAGGAATTCTCAAAATACTGAGAATAGGGGTAGTTTCAAAAGACCAACTAATGCCCCTCAAATCATCCAAAGAGATCAAAGAAACAGAGATAGGGATGATCAGAAAATTCAAGCTCCTCTCCAAAATAACCTTGTTACCATCGAAGACGGAGAAGAAGAAGAGCTTGAACCTAAAATTCATTATCTTGGGGACACCCCCTCATTTCCTCATTTAACGCAAGTTGCATATGAAGAGTCTCTCATGGATAGTCAATTAAATGAGCTGAGAAAAGGGGAAAAGACCAGTAGTAACCCAAACAGATATAGCCTTGGGTCCAAGAAGAAAGAAGGAAATCATGGTGTTCCTGATCATCCTACTAGATAAGATAAGCCTGTTAAATATGTGGTAGATAACAAAAAATAAAAGGAGGTACAAAAACCCCCACCAGTGGTCAAAGGTCTCGTCCTGGAAGTGAAGGAAATTCTGAAGCCCCCTCCCTTTTTCAATTTTGACCATGAAATTCAAAATCTTAGAATCCCTATACCCCTTTCTAAAATGGTCAAGCATGAAGATTTCAAAAGGATCCTCTTTAAACTATTGCAATCTGAGCCTACATCTCATTCCATAGACTCAGTCAATTTGCAAGATGAAAAAAATGTTGTCATAATAGGACCTTTGGTAGAAGATAGAGATGATTCCTCCCCTCCCTTCTACACTTCATTGAACATCCATGATAAGGTGATGCCTAAGATATTCACGAAAGAACTCGGATTGGAAGTTACCAAAACCTACCACGACCTGTATTCTTTCGACTCCAGGAAGGTGAAATGCCTTTGGGTTATCAAAGACCTGGCCATGTCTCTATTCCAGCTGCCAATGAAGAGCCTAGTCATGGATATCGTGGTGGCTGATGTTCCCCCTAAGTTCGAGATGCTCTTGTCTAGATCTTGTATAAAGAGACTAGGGGGAACCTTGCAGATGGACCTTTCATACGCTACCATTTATGTGTTTGGGGGTGACAAAGGAGACTTTATAGGGAAACGCAACTCGCGTACATCATCAATGATGAAGAAAATCCCACCAACCATCCTATTTTTTCTTTTGACACTGATTTGGGATCCATCATATTGCAGCTCATTGATGCTCTTGAAACTCCTCTTGGAATCAGAAAGAAACCCATTACTTTTTTGTGTAATCCCTTCCCCAACTACCTCTGTTTGGAAGATGTTCTTTGATGGAGCCTCTTATAAGGAAGGTGTTGGTGCTGGAGTGGTCCTTGATTCCCCTTGTCAAGAAGATATACCTTTTTCCTACAAACTAGAATTCTAAACTACCAACAATGTGGCAGAGTATGAGGCTCTTGTTTTGGGTTTAAGGGCTGCAAAATACATGGCAATTGAAGAGCTAGCATTATTTGGGGATGCAGAACTAATTGTTCATCAGGTCAAAAATATTTATCAAGATAAGAACCCGAGGTTAAGGGCCTATAGAAATGAGGTGTGGTACCTAATAGACAATTTCTTCTTAGCTTTCAAAATTTCATTTATTCCAAGAGAGGAGAATACCAGGGCTGATTCTTTGGATGTCTCAGTGAGCCATTTTAGAGTCCCATTGCCTCCTAAACTCAGGTATGATGTTGAGGTGAAATATAGGCCCTCTGTACCTGACAATATCAAGCATTGGAAGGTGTTTGAGGATGATCTTGAGATCAGAAAATTTCTTGAGTTTGTTTATGAGTTCTCTGCATTACACATTGATCAGGATCATGATCTGAAAGTAGCCCTCATGCTGACGTATTTTTAAATAAAATTGATAATAACCATATTGTTCAGTTGCCTAGTAAACACATTCCAAAGGGACTAGTTCCTTTAGAAACATTGTTCGATGGGAACGATGTGGCAGTAAATTTTAAAGTCTCATCTCATGATTCTGATGTATCCGAGTGTAACATTGGTACAAAGAAGGACCCAAATTTGTCAAATTGTCAAGCAGTCTGTCAAGAGAAAAAAGGGTTGAATATGATGAGATATTAAAGGAGTTTGTTGATGTGTTTTCCTAGACTTATGAATATCTCAGAACATATGACACAAGTATCATTGAGCATAAGATCCCACTAAAGGCAGAGGCCAAGTCATTTAGGCAGAAACTGAGACACATCAACCCTATGCTATTGTCTATCATGGAGAAATAGGTAAAGAAGCTTTTGGATGCCTAGATTATCGTTCCTTTGAGGTATTTTGAATGGGTGGCCAACTTGGTCCCATTGAGAAATAATAATGGAGAAATTGGATTTTGTGTTGATTTCAGGAACCTAAACAGAAGCTCCAAGAAAGATAATTACACATTGCCAAAAATGGAGCACATATTACAAAGGGTGATAGGTGCATCCAGGATGTCCATGATTGACGAATTTTCTGGCTACAATCAGATTTATGTCTTACCTGAGGATAGAGAGAAGACAACATTCACCACTCCATGGGGTACATTCATGTATGCCATGATGCCCTTTGGATTAATGAACGCAGGAGAAACTTTCAAGCGTGCTATGGACATCGCCTTTATCGAGGAAAAGGATAAATTTGTAGTCATTTATCTGGATGACATTACAATTTTCCCCATGACTCATAAAGAACATTGTCATCATCTGAGAAAGGTATTCCAAAAATGCAGAAAATTTGGTCTCTCCCTGAATCCAAAGAAGTCATTGTTTGCTATGAAAGAGGGAAAATTATTGGGGCACATAGTATCAACTAAGGGAGTAAACATTGATCCCAGCAGGGTGGAATCCATACAAACCTTTGCACTCCCTAGATCCAAGAAAGAAGTTCAGTATTTCTTGGGAAAGATTAATTTCCCAAGAAGGTTTGTTTCTAATTTTGCTGAACTAGTGAAGGAAATTATAGTCATGTTGAGGAAAGGGAATGAAATCAAATGGACCGTTGAATCTCATAGTTCCTTCTAAAATAAAGAAGGTCGTGACCGAAGCACCTATTCTCATCAGTCCTAATTATTCCAAAAATTTTATTGTTTTCTCCTTTGCTTCATTCGACACTATGGCAGTCATTTTGTTGCAAAAGAATGACGAAGGGTTCAAGCGGCCCATTGCCTTTTTCAGAAGGGCATTGAGAGATGCAGAGCTAAAATATGACATCATGGAAAAACAAGCATATTCCCTGGTTAAGGCTCTCAAATCCTTCAGGGTCTATTTTTTGTATTCAAAGGTCATTTCATATGTCCTTGTAGCTTTTGTGAAGGAGATCCTCATTCAACCCTACGTGGACGGGAGAAGAAGAAAATGGATTTCCAAAATCATTGAATTTGACTTGGAGATAAGACCCACCGAATTGGTTAAAGTCCAAGATTTAGCTAGGTTGCTGGTTGAATATAATTGAAAATCCTTGGGGGTAAATTTCATCAATGCTTGCTTAGAAAATCAACAGGGTGATTTGTCTGATATGAGCTCCCAAGACTACCCTCCATTGGCAGAATGCACTTGGTACAGGCACATCATTTTCTTTCTACAGAAGTTGCAGCCTCCTGATGGCATGGAAAAAAGAAAAGTAAGAGATTTACAGCTCAGATCAATTAAATATTTCCTCATTGATCAAGTTTTATATTGGAAAGATCCTCTAGGGGTGCTATTGAGATGTTTACACCCGTGGGAAGCCCAAAAAATCATGTTTGAATTTCATGATAGCTTGTGTGGGGGACATCACTTCTGGAAAACCACAACCTACAAGATTCTCAAAGCCGACTATTTCTGGCCTAGAATATTCACTGATGTTTGTGCTAAAATCAGGGCTTGTGTCAAGTGTTAGAAATTCTCAGGAAAACAACAACTCAAGTCCTTGCCTTTGAAGCATGTGGTGGCTTTAGGAACTTTTCAGCAGTGGGGCCTAGATTTTCTCTGGGAAATTCATCCAGCCTCTAGTGGTCATCACAGGTGGATCTTGACTGCCATAGATTACTTTACCAAGTGGATAGAAGCTATCCCCACAAGGAGCACTTCCCACAAGGTAATCATTGGTTTTCTTGAGGATATTATAGCAAGGTTTGGTTGTCTGAAAAGAATTGTCACTGATAATGTTGCATCCTTTAAGGCCAAACCATTGATTCAATTCCGTGAGCAGTTTGGGATTGCATTTATTCACTTAAATCCTTACTACCCCCAAGGGAATGGACTGGCAGATTCTTCTAACAAGAGCCTTATAAATATCATCAAAATATTGTTGGTGGAAAATAAGAAAGCATGGGATTCAAAGCTCAAGTTTTCTCTGTGGGCTAACATAGTGACAACAAAAAGATCTCCTATGATATCTCATTTTCATCTTGTGTATGGAGTTGAGGCCATCTTTCCTTCTCATCTCACCTTGCCAGTGGAAAAATTATTCCAAGACTACCAAGGAGAACCCGATGACATGGTCAAGAGGATACTGCAGTTGGTAGAAGTACAAAAAACTAGGGAGTGTATATTGGACAAAGCACATGAACATCAACAGAAGATCAAGCATACTTTTGATAGGAAAGTAAGAAAGGAGGATTTCCAACTAGGGGATCTAGTGCTAAAATGGGATGCACCCAAGTAGGAAAAAGGCAAGCATGGTAAATTTTATGCCTTGTGGATTGTCCCCTTCAGAATCTCTAAGATATTTCCTAATACTACTTACAGGTTGCAGAATTTGGAGGGTGATGAAGTTTTTGGTGGCCTTGTTAATGGGCACCTTCTAAAAAGGTTTTTTGTTTAAAGCCACAGTCGGCGTCCCACCATTGTAAATACCGTTCTTGTTTTTATGTTTTTTTTTTTTTTAAATAGCTAGACTCCATAACCCAATACTAAGGCACTGGAACTACTTTTCTTTGTAGCTCGCAGGGAGCATGCCATCCCCTGTGGAGCCTAATGTTATCACATAAAATTTACAGATTCTTGTGGGTTTGTGGTTTCTACCTAAGTTTGTAGTGTTTCCCTGTCTCTCTCCTTTTCGTAGACCCAATCTTGAGTTTCCCCTTTCGGCTTGTAGGTTTTTCTTCTATTTGCCTTCATCCGTTGGAGTGACCTATTTTTCCTGTTGTCTTGCCTGAGAATTCTCAGCCCTCTTCTTTGTTGTTTTCTCTAAGGTTGATCACTTCCATCTTTTCCTCTATCACTGATCCTTTATCTTTCCCAAGCCCTCAGCCAGTCATCCAAATTTTTGTTTACAGAGGTTGTAGTCGTAAGCACAAAGCACAACACTTAGAGCGGTTTGATATGGATTCAGATCAAGCGAGCGAGCAAGTTTAGAGATCAACAGCGAGTAATAATCATGGGAATCAGGAGTTTAGAGTGTTTTTGAATTTATTTGTAAAGGATACAAACCCTGGAAATTTGAAATCAGCGGGAGTCATCCGATCCAACAGGACACGTGGCACCAGAGTCGAATCATGGAGAAGGCTATTTTGGGAAAGATGAAGTGAGGGATGCATAGAAGACCTGAAGTACCAAAATTCCGATATTCATATGGGTCATCTGATTCAAAGGGATGTGTGGCACCTAATCTGAGAAATCATGATTTCACGACTCAAAGGTTTTAGCATGGAGCACAGTGTAGATTCACGAAATACAAAATCGCGAAGTGCCTGGGAATTGGACCCATGGTCACAGCCCACATTCATATGGAAATTGAGGCTATAAACAAGGGCATGCACCTATTGGGTGGATGGAGACTAAGGTTATTTGGGGAGACGATCGTGGTCGTCAAATTCAAAGCAAGTCCGACCGTCGATCTGAATGGGTAATTTTGCAAGTTTGAGCATAGGGATATTTGGAATCAAGTGGAGTGAAGATTCCTGAAATGTGAAGTCCCAAAATGTCACAAAAGAATCCCCAGGTCATGACACGAGGTCACATGAAACAATGGAGAGGAGCCACTCCAGAAGCCGAGGGCGCCCGTATTTTCACAAAGGAAGATCTACGTGGTCAGAAGGCATCGAGATTGACTTGAAGGAGTTGTGAACGTCTCCTGGAACATTCATGGGTGTCAAGTTTCATCTCGATCCCAATGAAAGTAGTTAATGAAAATGGGGGAGGTGGTTGAAACCTCATTTCACTCCATAAATGGAAAGCATGGAAAATCTGGCCGTGGAGGTAGAGTGTCAACACAAAGTTCCCCTGTCAACGAATTCTCATGCAAAGCCCATACTGGTCTGAGATCACGTCTGAAAAAAGAATGCAGTTGTATAATGGCATAAGAGAGGAAGACAAAAATATTTGATTGTAGCAGCCAGGTCACACTCCTAGTGGTGGCAAGTTGTTTTGAGTATAAATACTCAGTTTTGTTATTTTTTTAAGGTCAATGGTTGAGCTAAGCTCCCGTATTGTAATGTTTTAATGAATCTCTAGTTCGTTGGTTGTAACTTGATATGAGACTTATTGTTTAATGAAAGTTAGCTTCTATTTCCATATTACTTGCGTCTTATATTGAATGTTCATGACTGAAGGATTCGCATGGATTTTGGTGACTGTGTTTTAATGAATGTTTGATTGTAGTGTAGTTATAGCGTTTTCAGTTTCCTGAAAATTTGAATTCAAGAGGATCTTGTTTTCAAAGTTTTTCCTCCTTATGCTACCAGAAGACCTGATGCCCAGAGCATTCCTTTACATCTTCTTCTCAATTTCTTCCTCCTACTCACCCTTACTACAACTTACTGGCTGAAGTTGATCAAGACCTCATTTGCTTGTGCATATGACCCAGTTTTCTAAGTTTAAACGATATTCTCTCGAGTTTTCCCCATTTGACCTCTTTAAATCCATTATCCATGACATATAAACAGATGGGTATTGGGATTACCTCTGTCGCAATCCATAGGTCACTTCTGGTGCTAACAGAGTCAACTCTAAAAAATCCTGGGATTTGTGGGATTTGTAGCCAATGATATGCATGGATCTGTAACCACTTTTGGGTGCCAATATTTATGGTTTTCCTATTATAAATCCTATAAAGAGGCGTGTTGTAAGGTCATAAAATATGTTGTTGTAGAGTTGTAAGGTGATCATAGAATGCACTTTTGTAGGTTAATGCATGTGTAAGTGTAGGTTGTTGGTCATGCATATGTAAGTCAAATTGGATACAGGGTTGTTCTTTCCTAAGAAAGAGGGTATGATGTCAATTGTGTCTTAGGTTTGGACCAAGGTTAGACATGTAACCTTTTATTCTGGTTGAATAAGACAACAAGAGAGCAGAACGCTCAAAGGAATATCAGTTTTCTCGGTTAAAGGTTTCCAAGGTAAAATCTCGATTTATTATGTGATTTATTTTGTCATTTGTGTTCTTGATTAAATTCTTCTTCTCTTCTACTAGGATTAGTGTGGAAGTATATTTCATTTCATGATAGGTGGTATCAGATCTTAGTTCTGCACTGGAAAGTGATTTAATAGAGTGGTGTTATGCTTTGGCGAGTATGTCAGATCTTGATTTTCCAATATTGAATCTAAGAACTAAAACCTAGGTACAATAAGAGTCAGAAGTCATAAATTGTGTTAAAGATCATGGTAATGAATGGAAAGTAGTTCAATAATAGTGATAGAAAAATTCAATGGCCAAAATTTTGAGCTTTGGAAGCTTAAAATGGAAGATCTTCTTGGCGATCGAGAACAATGGACAACGGTTTGTCCAAGTACCTAGGGACATGCATGTCAATGGAAGAATGGGCTAAACTCGAAAGAAGAGAAAGAAGTATGATTCGGCTTTGTCTTGCAGATTTGGTGTTGCTGAATGTATCAGGTGAATATTTGGCCAAGAAACCATGGGACAACCTGGGAAGCTTATACCAGTCGAAATATCTGGTAAATAAGATGTTTCTCAGAAAGAAACTGTATCTTATAAGGATGAGTGATGGAAGTTCGGTGACCAAGAATTTACATGTGTTTAATACCATGTTAAACCAGTTATCATATGTGGATATTAAGGTCACTGATAAGGATAAGTGTATTAACTTATTATGTTCTTATCCAGACTCCTGGGATAGCTTAGTCGTGGCTATTTGGAGTAATACAACCACACTATCACTAGAGGACATGGTCACTTCTCTACTATAGGAAGAAATGAGAAGGAAGAACATGGAAGGATTGACCAAAGATGTTCTAGTAGTGAGAGGTCAATTGATAGACAAATATAAAGGCAGATTCTCTAGCATAAATTTTAAGTCAAAGGGTAGATCTAAATCCTTGGTTCAGTCGATGCAAAGATGTTGGAAATGCAGTAAAGCTGGGAATTATAAAAAGGACTTTAAGTCAAAGGAAAAATAATTCATTGTTGGATCCAATGAGAAGCAGTCGACTGAGAGAAAGATGACCTCAGACAATAGAGGTGATGTGTACTTGATGTCGACCAGTACACAGCTGGATCAAGATGTTTGGTTAATCAACTCAGGAGCATCCTATCATATGACACCACATAAAAATGGTTCTGTGAATGTGAAATATATTGTGGGGGTGATGTGTTCTTTGGGGATGAATTGAAAACCATAATTGTCATATGGGGAAGAGCCTAACTGACACTGCAGGATGGGAGGAAAAAAACCCTTCCAGGTGTGCTACATAATCCAGGTTTGATAAGAAACATGATATTTGTCAGCAAGATGAGTGATGCAGGTGTGCATACTCTGTTTCAAAAGGATTCATGCAAGATGCTCAGAGGTGCATTGGTCTTAGTGAAAGGAGTTCAGGTTGGTACCCTGTACAAGTTGTTAGGGAATGTCAACTCGACTGGATGCAACAACATCATTTCTCCTGAAATTGACTTGACAAGACATGATGAAATTGACCTGACCAGGCTATGGCACGAGAGGATGGGACACATTGGAGAAAAAGACTCCGATCTATGCAAAGGAAAGGTATGGTCAAAGGTTTTCCTGATTGTGGTTTAGTAGTCTACTTTTGTGAACATTGCATATATAGAAAACAAAGTCGAGTGAGGTTCCCATTTGGAGAAACAAGGGAAAATGGGATTCTAGAACTAGTGCATAATGATGTGTTTGGCCTAGTTACAGTGCCTTCACTTGGTGGATCCCTGTATTATGTCTCTTTCATAAATGTTTTTTCTAGGAAGACATGGACATATTTCATGAGGAATAAATCATAGGTTTTCGAGATATTTAAGGAGTTTAAAGCTCTTGTGGAAAACCATATAGAGAAGAGGATTAAAGTGTTGAGAATTGACAACGGTGGTGAATTTTGTGGAAATGAATTTGATCAGTTATGTAAGTAGTGTGGAATAGCACTCCAAAATAACACACCATGTACCCCACAAAAAAATGGAGTTAGCAAGAGAATGACAAAAATGTTGATGGATAAGAAAAGGAGCATGCTCAGTGGTGTTGGGATTGCACAAGAATTCTAGGTGGAGGAAGTTGAGACTGCAAGATATCTAGTGAATATGTATCCTTCGTCGACACTAGTCGACATGACTTCAAATGAGGTATTTCCTAGTAAGAAGACTTTGGTGGCACATATCAAAGTATTTGGTTGTGATGCATTTGTGCATGTTCCCAAGGAAAAGAGGAGCAAGCCAGAAAAGAAGGCAGTCAAATGTATTTTCATTGGATACAAAGAAGGAATGAAAGGATATAAGCTCTGGGATCATGCACCAAGGAGAAAAGTGTACAGTCAAGATGTGGTCTTTAGAGAATTCAGAGGTAAGTCCAAGTATGAGGAAGTTGTTCAGAACGAGAATAATCCTGATACGATGTGTTTTGAACTGGGGAACAAAGAAGATTATTCATATGAGTCAACTGAATCTGAGGAAGAGGTGGAAAAAATAACTTTAGTGATAAGGAGGTCAGAAAGAGTAAGAAAAATAGTCAAAAGGTATATTCCACCTGACTTCCGTTCCGCATTCGTGTTAACTTCCATCGATGATGAGCCCAATTCGATTGATGAGGTAGTCGACTTAGCAAAGGGTAAACTTTGAAATGAATCCATGGTCAAAGAGATGGAATCCTTGTACATGAGACATGGGATTTAGTCAAGTTACCTATTGGAATAAATCTCATCGGTAGAAAGTGGTTGTTCAAGAATAAGATGAATGTCGCAGGACAAATCGAGAATTTCAAAGCTCGGCTGGTAGAAAAAGGATATTCCCAAGTTGAGGGAGTCGACTTCGGTGAGATTTTTTCACCTGTTTCAAAACTAACTTCCTTTAGAGTACTAATGTCTCTGGCTACAACATTCGAGCTGGAGATAGAACATATGGATGTAAATACAATGTTCCTACATGGGGACCTAGAAGAATAAATCTACATGAAACATCCTAAAGTATTTGTAGTAAAGGGAAAGCAAGAATTGGTGTGCAAACTCAAAAGATCCATTCATGTTCTAAAGAAATTGCCAAGGATGTGGTACTAGAAGTTTGATATATATATACTTAGTTTGGGATTTGTGAGAATCAAAGTTGATCACTGCATATATTCCAAGAAAGAAGGTGGGTGTTTCATATATGTATCTTTGTATGTCGATGACATGTTGTTGATTGGAAAAAACATGGACACAATAAAGAAGGTGAAGAAGAAACTATCCTCCAAGTTCGACATGAAGGATATCGATGCAGCTAACTTCAATATGGGAATGGAGATTAAGAGAGATCAAGTTTCTAGAAATATCTGGTTGAATAAGATGAAGTATATTGAAACAGTCCTGAAATGATTCAACATGCAATATTGCAAATTGATGAAGGTGCCAATTCCTGTGGGAGCAGAGCTTACTGCTGAACAATGTCCAAATACACAGGGATACGTAGAGTGCATGGCACATGTTCCCTAGGCAAGTGTGGTTGGTAGTCTAATATATGCATTGTTCTACACTTGACTAGACATTTCCCATGCAGTGGGAGTGTTGAGAAGGTACATGTCGACACCTGGAAAGGAGCATTGGATAACTGTCAAGAGAGTATTTAGGTATTTGTGTGGCATGAAGTACTATGCTATATGTTGCAAAGGAAAACCTAGAGGTGACAGTGGTAAATTAGATGTACATGGATTTGTTGATGCCGACTGGGCTAAAGATCTGGATCGATGGAGGTCGACCAACAGATATGTCTTTAGGATTTTCAATGGAGAAATAAGTTGGATGAGTAAGTGATAGGTGTTTGTAGCCTTTTCAAAAACATAATATAGATACATGGCGGCCACTCATGGAAGAAAATAAGTAATATGGATTCAAAGGTTGTGTTCATGAATAAGGTTTGAGTAGAGAGCTATGAAGGTAAGTTGCAACAATCAAAGCATAATATTTCTGGCAAATAACCCTTATTATTATTCAAAGACTAAGCACATTGATGTACAATACCATTTCATAAGAGACATATTCGAAAGTAACAAGGTGCTACTAGAGAAAGTAGACACGTTGGAAAACATAGCAGACTCATTGACCAAGTCTGTGAGTGTTGTAAAGTTCTTTTGGTGCAGAGAGGCAATGGGCATTGTTGCCCAGGGTCTGTGAACAAAAGTTCAGGAGTCTCTTGTTTCAACAAAGAATACAACAAGTGGGAGAATGTTGGGTTGTTATATTCTTTGCAGTGAAAGTCTAGTCGAGGTGAATCGAATGATGATCAAAGGTCGAGGTGGATCGATAGCAGGTCGAAGTCGAGGTGGATCAACAGCAAGTCGAACATCGAGGGAGTTGACTAGGTAAAGTCGAAGTCAAAGATATTTATGGCAATTCAACTGAAAAGAGGTTGAAGTGTGCATGTGAGATGACCGACTAGAGACTGAATGAATACCAATTGGTAAACCCGACTTGGAGTCGACTGTAACAGAATCCCGAGATTTGTAGCCAATGATATGCATGGATCTGTAACCATTTTTTAGCGCGAATATTTATGATTTTTCCTGTTGTAAATCCTATAAAGAGGCATTTTGTAAGGCCGTAAAGGTTGTTGTTGTAGATTTGTAAGGTAATCGTAGAATGCACTTTTGCAGGTTAATGCATGTGTAAGTGTAGGTTGTTGGTCATACATATGTAAGTTGAATTGGCTACAGGGTTGTTCTTTCCTGAGAAAGAGGGTATGATGTCAATTGTGTCTTAGGTGTGGACCAAGGTTAGACATGTAACATTTTGTCTTGATTGAATAAGACAAAAAGAGAGAAGAATGCTCAAACGAATGTTGTTTTTCCCGGTTAAGGGTTTCCAGGGTAAAATATTGATATACTGTGTGATTGCTTTGTCATTTGCATTCTCGATTAAATTCTTCTTCTCTTATGCTAGGATTAGTGTGGAATTGTCTTTCATTTCCTGACACCCTTGATCTAGATTTATGAGAGGAACAAAATAAATAATATACTGAATAAAATAACACATATATACGTAGAACAACAAAAGATATCCAGTGAACAAGAACTTCTATTGAATAAATAAAATAGGCTAAAATTGTAAAACTGCAAAACTGAAAACAACTTGCTTGAATGGTGGTAGTTATCTCTGAGAAGATATGTGGCTGCTATGTCCATCTGTCTAAGTAGAAATGATTACAATGAGGCTCTAAAGGCATTTTTAATATTACTCATGAATGCCAAAACCCTAGACATCCAAAAACCTAACCCTAGGAGATGAAACACGAAAAGTTATGTGGGCCTCGATGGGTAAGTTGGTACCTAAACTTATTGGGGTCGTAAATTTTGCATACGACCTCCGTTTTAGGTGCGTAATATCCCATTGGAAAGGTATTTTCGAGAAATACACATTATTCCATCAAACTTGACTCTGTCTATAGTTTGACTGTGGCAAGCCAAAAAAACACTATTTAGGGCCCCAAAATGGCCCTCGAAGTACAAAAAGATGTACTGACATAAAAACTTCCAAAATAATTTAGTTGAATTAGGTGGGTGGCCACCAATATCCATCTGGAATCTGTGTAGGGATTCAAATAACTCTAAAAGTGTTTAACCCACAATTATAAATAATTATAGAAGAACATGTTGAACTAAAACTATCAAAAGGAGTCAGTTGGAATAGGTGGGTGGCCACCAATATCAACATGGATCAATTCTCCCCCCTTAGGAAGAAATGGTATCCATTGCATTGAGTTCCCCCATAAGGTGAGGAAATTTATATTGAATTTGGCCCTAGGTGATCCATTTACCTTGATCCAGGAGCTACCCTGCCTTGACAACCCGCTAAAGATGGATCCTCTACTGGTGAGTGACCTTGACTTGTGTGTCCACTATCTAATCAGTGGATGTTTGTTCCATGCAAGCAGGGTTGAGCTATGTTGGTGTCAATTGTTTTGTGATCTTTGAGGTGTCCAATAATGGTGGAAAATATGGTCAGAGGAGGTCCACATTGAACACTGGGTGCAAGCCAAGGAAGGGGGCAGTGTTGATCTCAAAAGCATTGTCTCCCAAAACATTGGTGATAGTGTAAGGCCCAAAAAGAAGTGGATGGAGCTTCTGATGGGGCCTCGTAAGGTGTTCTTTTTGTAAATGTAACCAGACCTTGTCTCCCACCTAAAACTTGTACGGTACCTGGTGTTGATCAGGGCACTGCTTGTACTTAGCATTGAATTTATGCAAAATATCATGGACTTGTTAGCGGATTTGTTGAATCCTCTCAATGAATCTGGTAGCTTTGTCGGCCTCAAACTAAACATGGGAAGATTTTTTCTGTGTCATTGCAAGAGGTAGTGCAACATCAATGGGACCCAAGGGTTGGAATCCTAGGCACACTTGAAATGGGATATGGCCGGTGGAGCTATGGAGAGCCATGTTGTAGCTGTGTTGAACATAGGAAAGACTCTCATCCCATGTATGTATATGCTTAGAGTTATACATGTGCAGGATGTGCACAATGATCTGATTTGAAACCTTTGTCTAGCCATTAGTTTGAGGGTGGAAGGTAGTGGATTTAGTGAGATTGGTGTCCAAAAATGACCAGAGACTCGACCAAAATGTGTTGAGGAACTTGTTTTCCCAATCAGATATGATGGTTTTTGGTATCCCAAAATGGACCCACACTCGTTCGAAGAATATCTTGGTAGTATCTGTCGTTGTGATGCTCTTCTTGTAGGCTGTGAGAATGGCCATATTTTAATTCCCAAGGCATGTAATCCATACATCAATTAGTGTGATGGAAACTTCATGGTAGTCAGACTTTAGGTCAATCTTGTTGAAGAACTGAACCCCCTTGAATTGGTCCAGAAGGTCATCAATTTGGGGAATTGGGTACCTATTCCTGACTATGATTTTGTTCAATTCTCTGTAATCAATGCATAGCCACCAGGTCCAGTATTTATTATATACAAGTACAATCGAGATTCCATAAGGAGAGGAGTTGGGTCTGATGTGCCCCTTTTGAAGGAGATATTGGATCTGACACTTGGTTTCATCATTTTCCATCAGTGAGTGAAAATAAAATAGTCCATTAGGCATAGGTCCACCAGGGATTAGATCAATTGGATGCTTGACTTGGAACTGTGTCGGTACCCCAGTTGGTGAGGTGAATATGTCTCAGTACTTTTCCATGATTCTGTCCACTTGAGTTTGCTTAAAACGGAGGCTATGTGTAGAGGTCACGAATGTGGCGAAAACCTTCTACTTACTGTGAGCACGGATCACAAAGAAGACGAACTTACCAGTTTGTGAAATTACCTTACTACATTTCTTAGTAGAGATTAAAGAAATAATGGTAGGCGATGCTACCTCTAGTATCATGTACAAGTGTTTACCCAAAGTAATAATAACACTACATAGTCTATAATCATACACAACATGTCGCTTCCACAGATATGGTTGTCCTACAAGAACATCACAAACTTCAAGGGGAGAAATATCACACAATACCTCATCTTTGAAGGGCTTGATGTTGTACGATAGACAACATTGTTGGATGACACGAATATATATTCCTTGGCGAAGTCAGTCAATGGTGTAGGGATGCAGGTGCAGTGTCATTGGCAGGTCCAACTACTTGAATACATCTGTTGAGATCAGGCTCTTCTGACTACCACTATCGACAATGAAATGAAGCAGACCCACCTTTTCTCACATCTGGGAGTGAAAGAGGTGTTCCCCTTCCTCTGGTTCTTCTTGTTCACTTGAATGGACTTTGGGGGTAGCAACATTGGCACTGGGTTTGACATTGATAATCCAATTCCCTCCTTTTGGATTTGATTTAGAGTCAAAATCTACCTCTTCTCGAAATCTTTCATCTAGGCCACCAGTGACTGCTTGGAGCAACATTATTCGGTGTTGTGCTAAGGGATTTTATGGTATTCACACCACTTTGCCATGTCCTTCTTCGACTTCTCATTACCCTTCTTATGTTGTGGCTTAGACTGGTTTTCCTAAGAGTGACCATATTTTCTTTGTCCCTTGTTTTATGGGTTGGGGGTGCCTTTGTAACGTCACTGACCACCAAAAGGAAGGGAAACACCACTTCTCACAGACTTAACTTAGCTCTGATACCAAATTGTAACATCCTCGACCACCAACAGGTCAGGTAATGGCACTTCTTGGAACATACATACATACATAGATTTATATACATATGACATGCATTTTAATGAATATTAAAAAAATTAACACAGAGTTACTTCTACCATACAGATTCAAATGGAATTGACAGTAATTCCACATGCAATGGAACACATGATACATTTAAAGAAACACTTACATGCATAACATACAGAATTAAGCACGGAAATGATACTTATCTTTTAACTAAGGTACAACCACAAAATACATCCAGACCTTCCACGAACCTCCCACTCTTAGACCAGACTGCTCATCACGCTCAGCAGTGGGTCACCCCTGAGCTGGGACTAAACTCCACCAGGAAAGTGAATTCTAGGCTTGCTAAGGACAACAAGGAAGTTGGTGAGATCGGAAGAGC
>CBVK0100286026.1:0-23611 GCA_900067695.1 Picea abies | reverse complement strand
GCTAGCCTCCTTATTTATACAATTTTGGCATGTGTGGAAGTGTCTCTTCACTAGCAGGGCCGACTTCTCAATTTGGGTGGTTATGACCACCTTTAATATATTCTAGGGCCTCTTTAATATATTCTCGTGCAAACTTCTTATTCTTCCAATTACATTTATGTTTTGACCAATCCACAAAAGGGGATTTGGAATTTTACAATAGCCGACATGATCAATCCGCAATAGGGGATTGATCTAATGAATAATTCCATAATAATAATTAGAATACACTTTGCAATTACATTATTTAAACACTTTTTTTGCCTCTGCAACTGATCCAAGCTCTGCAACACTCAAGCATTTATCTGACTTTTCTCTCTCATCAATATCTCATTGTCTTCTCTGTAGCTCTGCACTTCCATCTTCAAGCTTCTTACCATTTCTATCAACATTACCTACTCTCGTTTTTCCTTGCATCCATTGGACTCTGTCTCTGCATTACCAACCCTGGTATTCTAGCCTTCGGCCTCCTTATCATGACTAGAGGCTCCCTCACCTTCTTACATTTCCTCAATATGCATCCTGAGCTGATGTGCTTAAGCCTCTTAATTCTGAAAAATGTGCAAGTGACCATCTTGTTAGAATTATGCATATGATAAACAAAAATTTCCAAACCATGCTACATGTCTCTTTCTTGTTTTTGCTCATGGAGATCATATCCCCATTATCCGAAAATAACATTGTCCTGTTATCCATGGGCTGACACATAATTTCATCCTATGCAGGTGCTTCCTTCAAACCACCTTCCCAGGTGACCACGACTAGAAACAACGACTAAATCCTTCCTCAACATTTTTTTGTCTCAGAGACAACCAATTCAGCCCTTATCCCTCCTTCCCTCAGTTCTCAATCTGCATATGACCACGACCATGACCCTGCACTTAGTTGAAAAATTTCTTGTCCGGAGCTTCGGGACTTCAGAGCCTTCAACCAGGACCAGATCAATGGCCCTCATCCTCCTTCACAATCAACGATTGAGACCCACTTCGAGAGTCTCAACTTTCCTTGTTTTCCTCCTCCTGTAACGCTTTACCCATAGTTCATGATTTGTCGACATGTGTCTTCCCATAGATCAATAGTTGTGGATCACTTCGAATCTTCAGGCTTTGAAAGTTTCAAACTTCCCTCCTGCACTTTCTCCCAAAGTGATTTCACCCGAAGTCGATGATCCTTCGATGTTTGTCTTCTGGAATCAATGGTCGAGATTCACTCCGAACTTCAGGCATTCGAGAGTTTTCGACCCAACACATCCTATCAAATATTTCCCCTCTGGCGTGCCTAGTCTCTAGACTGCACAATCTATCACCATGTGGTGAAATAATGGAATCGGACATGCGGCCCAATCAGGCAGGTGACACATGTCACGTTCTAATCGACTTTTCAATACTCCAAATGCTCAAAACTTACTGACACATGGCACACATCCCATATGTCTACATCATCCTAGGTGACATCTGTAAGCCACGTCACTTCAAAATTCTGGGGTCCACATCACCTCCAGGTGACGTCATCATGCCCCAACACTTCGACTCTTCGGGCTTTGGGACTTCAGGAGTTTTCATACTAGCACACTTCCAATTCTCCCAAACAATTCTTGAACTGGCCGATCTGTTTCCATGTGTCCTCCTGGATTGAACGGCTAAGATTCACTTCGATTCTTCATGCGGAGTTCATGGATCGGCTCCACGTGTCCTCCTCAATCTGACGTCTATATTTTTACTTCGGGGCTCCAGACTTAGGAGATCTAAAACTTCAACCTTTTTCCTTAAAAAAATGTTTTTTTTCTGGAGCTCGTGATCTTCTAACGCATGTCTCCCGCGGATCAACGACTACGATTTCTTTAGGACTTTGGACTCCGAAAATTTCAATTTTAAAAACTTGTCTAGCCCCACTGGATTTCATTCAAAGCCCTGGATCTGGTGACGTGTGGCTCTCAACAGATTGATGGCCGAGATACTTTCGGGTTTCGGAAGTCTCAAACTTCAAACCCCCTCCTCGTTCACTTTTTCCTAGAGTGTTTTATTCGGAGCATGGGATCGGTGGATGCATGTCCTCCTACAGATCGACAGTTCCCAACTACTTTAGCTCTTCGGAGGTTCGGAGCTCGAGCGCTAACATGTCACATCATTGCATGCCTTTCAATTTGTGGGGGCACACATCGACAATCTGGAGTCACCCACTTTTCACCCCACAATTCTCCTGACGTTGACATGTAACCCCTTGGAGAAATCGTGGTTTGGATTGCGAGATCGCCTTGGGAAATTAACTCCCATGCAACTTGGTTCCCCGCAATGCCTACTGGCCATTGATCTCTCTCTCCAATGGGATCCGATGGTCATAACCTTAACCTTTCTTCCTTTTATCGGATGACCCCTATTCACTTGTCCTTTGATCCAATGATCCCAGATCTCTCCTGATCCTATAGTGGCGATCACTCCCGAATTCAATAGAAATGCTCACGATCCTTTGAACCCTTACATAAGATCTATGACGTTGTCTCTTGCGTAGCTTCCACAATGCCATTCCTCCTAAAATTTTCAATTTCACGGTCATATTTTGATCTCGAACACGATACTTTGACCTAAATACCCAACCCATACCGACCCGGTGTTTCAACTAGAAGCTCTGATACCAATCTGTAACATACGCAACCAGCCACAGGTGGGGGTATGCTACTTGCAAGCCCACCCTTGGACTTCTTTCTCATTATGATACCTTGTTTGTTTAATAAATATGCATAAGATAAGAGAATTAAGGACATGCACAACAATATCCAACAAACATGCATGTTCTAAAGATTCAATTTATGATAATTAAATATACAACGAAAAAACATTCATACACATATAATAATATGACAACAAGGAGCACTTATCTTTATGAAAGATGACACCAACTAGCTGCAGACCAAGGACATTCCACCCAACTGTAGACACTACTGCTCCAAATATCAACAACAACATCACCCCTGAGCCAGGGTTATGAATCCACAAGGACGGTTCTAGAGTGAACTTGGCTTCCCAAACCAGTCAACTCTCAAGTGCTCACAGGCTTCTGAGCACTCACAACAATCCAAGTACCCATATCTCTTCTACCCAGCATGCACCACCTGAGAGAACAAACCTCCACATTTCTAAACCATGCAGTCCCTCAGGTAGTCCTTCTCCTTATTCGGGCCTCCAACGCAACTGGTCCAGAATCTCAATGATGGAACTCTCAGGACTTGTAGTTGTGAGCCATGCTGGACACAGGCCACTACATCTTAGACATGTATGCCTCAAGGCATGACTAGATCACACCAATATCCACTACAACCAACTATCCCAAGGCTAATTTTGTTGTAGTTCGGTCCCCGTTCCCGAGACCAATACGCAAGTGAGGATGGATGGAGGAGGTAAGTTCCTGGGAGTGCGTGAGGGTAAGAATGTGGTAACAAAAAGGTGATGGAGTGGACAAGACAATGAACAAACCAAAAATCAGACTAGGGGAGGGTTTAAGTATGTTCGTAGGGAAATCAAGAACCTCCTGGCCTCCCCAAGAAGCTCATGTAACCGATCCCCCCCTTTAGGCAAAAAGGTAATTAACATAGGAATAAACATTTAGCCTCTCAAGCCCCCTATCTTGTGGAATCATACCCCCCTATAACTATAGTCCTTGTCCATATAGTAGCCAATGATGTATTTATTATTAATAATGATAAAAACATTACATGTCTTGGGCACACTGGCCTTTTAATAATCATTTGGGCACTCTGGCCTCTCAACATCATAACAATACATTATTTAAAATGGGGTTTCAAAACTTGGGGTGTTACAGGACCTATAGGGTTTGTGAAATGCCTAAATCTAGGTGACACGTGGCATATTGATCATGGGTCCATGTCACCCCCCTTTTTACTTAATGCATGCATACTCCCTGAAGTCCTGAAATCTCTCCATATGGCCTCGGCCATTCGGTGATCGACGTTCAACATTTGATATTTGAATGTTTGACGTTTGGCATTCGACATTCTACGTTGAACGTCGATGTTCAAAGTTCGATGTTCAGCGTTCTACATTGAACGTCGGTGTTCGAGGTTCTACATTGAACATCCCTCTATGATACTACACCTCAAATCCTTCAAACTCCTGAAGTAGTCAAAGTCAAATTGACTATATCGTAAATACGACGGTTGGAATATTTCTCGGGCATCCTCAGATCTACAACCCATATTAACTTTTGGCTCCAGGACTTCGAGGGATTCGTCTCCCTTACGAAGAATACCAAAATTCATCAAACTCACGAACAATGAAGGATTTGAGGAGTTAACACTTGCGCTCCTTCTACAAATCCAACGGTCATGACAAACCTTGGATCCTCCTGAACATATCTTATCTGCTTGTATTCCAAACAAAAGGATCTTCCCTTTCAAGACTTAAATGTTTCTATCCTTCCCAAGCTTCATCAGTTCTAAAATACTTAGGTGCTAATACGCGCTTTGCGCTCTTTCTCCTGAGCTTAATAGACTCCTTCTCCCAAGAGACTCAAAACAACTGGGAATGTTGACATGCATACATGAAACTATTCCTAAGGTCAACGAACTCACAATTCATTTTCTTAAACTTGAGCCACTATAGGGCTCAATCATTTACGTGTACAAACCATATAGTTTCTTACTTTATTAAATGAAAAATCAAGAAAAATATAAGGGAACACAATATAACCATAAGGAAACATGCACATCCATTAAACATTCATAGGATATCCAACTTTATTTTACAGTTACAGCTCAAATATACAATGTATGAGAATACTTATCTATCTAATATTGTAGCCATCTAACTGATTGTGAGTGTTATCCTTTCCACCCAACCATATGATCAGAGGCCACCCCCGTATACAAGGGAAAGTATACAAGGGGGGTAACATTGTGAGGTTCGAAACTTAGGGCCTACAACTGTTGGATTCAAATCCCATTTTCAGAGAATTTTTCTAAGCAGTGGGATGCCTCACCTTTTGTGAAAATCTACAGGGAGGTCACATGGAGGTGGCTAAACAATTTTCCCTAAATTTTGATGGAGTCAAAAAAAAGTTTGGATCACTAGAAATTCAACTCATAGAGAATACAATTTACACAAAAATAGAAATTCCCCTGCAAGGTGAGAGGTGGTTCAAGGGGATGCCTCTAGATTCCTTCTACTGTAATGATTATTTCAAAACAAAATTTCAGAATGAGAACCTATCAAAAGGGGTGCCTAGGAGATACATGTTAGAACATCATGATTAGATGTTGTGAGTAATCCAGAGATACTTCACTTGTGAGGGGTGATTCAACAAGGTGTACATGTACCATATCACACTACTCATGCACTTTACAGGTAAGAAAAATCTAAATCTCCCATATTACCTTTGTATAATCCCTGGAAAATGGTTGATAAAGTACAAGTTAAATCTAAGCAAGTTGTGCCTAGTCTATTTAATTTTAGTCTCATCAAATTGTCATTCCTTAAAGAGTTTAAGAAAACAAATAGGGAATGGAGTGATTTTTTTCTACATCAGGATTTTGTGTAGAAAACACTAGTTCCCCACCATCCAAGGGAATTACTCCTTCCACAAGTGTTAAAGCATCTTCTAGCAGTTTAAAAAGGAAAAAGGGAAATGATAAAAATAATTTATTGTGATTGAAACCCCTGAGACTGCAACCAAAATTCCTCTTAGCAAAGGATCCAGGAAAAACGGTAAAGAGGCATTTCAGGTTGTTGAGACAATTGTAAACATTGAAGAAACCTCTGACAATAAGAGAGGCAAATTGAAAGGAAAAAATCGCTTTTTTAGTCCTGAAACAACAAGAATATAGAAACCCATGAAACCCCTCACCGAGTATACAACAAAGAAACTAATTCATGCAGATGAATTTCCTGTAGATGAGACTTCTCCCTGTCATGAAGCTGAGGATGTTGTATAATTCCAACCTCCACTAGGAAAGAAAGTAATTTTTAGTCCAGAAGTACTCGACAAAGAAATATTTGGCAGACCCGTAACTAGATCATCAACAAGGAGGCAAATTCATGATGAAGAGACCAAATACAAGACACATGTTCAATGTTTTTTTGAAGAAGTTGTCTAGGTTAAATATCCTTCAGAATAAGAGGACATGATAGTTAAAATACTAAAGATACAGTTGAAAAAATCCTAGGCTGTAATTGTACAATTGAGGGAAGAAAACAGGAAAATGTAGAGAAGGATATCAAAACACTTGGACTTGTGTGGAGAATCGTTGGATAACATCAAGAGGATGGTAAAGAGAGATATTCCCCTACACAAACAAATGAAAAATATGTACATACATAATAGGACATTGAAGGAAAAGGACATATTGAGAAATGAACAAATTGCTAAGAGAAATCTAGATTTGCTTGCCCAGGTCGCAATGGAATGATTTGGGGATATTCAAGAGATGCAACATGTTTTTATTTTGTGAGGTCATATTAAAGTTTTGGATCAAACCTGGATCAATTTTTCAACACCAACAATTGAAACAAAGATTTTTCAGCACCTTTTGTCGCAAAAATTCTCAAACAAATATTTCGCAACAGATTTCTTGGTTGTTGCGAAATCACCAGTCAACCCATGAAGAAGCATTTTCATCTGCCAGATAGGATGATTCTTCCATGTCAGCATCAATATCAAATAATGAATCATTTTGTCACTTTAAATATGTAATAGAAGTATATTAGGGTTGTATAAAATTTTCAATAAATCAAACCCTAAATTGTAGGAGTCTGTGGTAAATTAGTTAGTGAACAGTTTAGTAATCAGTTTAAAAAGTTGTAAATTCTTTTTCAAATGTGAAACCCTAACTATTTAGACTCCATGGAGTTAGATGTAAATGTAATTCTATATATTGTAAGGAAACGGAAAATATAAGGGTTCAAGAGTTGATTAATAAAGACTATTGGTACTGTAATATTTCCCAGATATTAATGAAAGGTTTACAGAGAAGTGTTTGAGCTATTTACTTAGAGATTCTTGTGTTCATTTTTTTCATTCATTGTTCCTAGTGTATGTGTTCTTTATTTTTTATCATTAAATATGCTCTTATTCATTTGAATAAAAAATCTTTGGTGCATAATTCATTTTATTATGCTCTGTGTTTGTCTCGTTTCAGATATTCACTTTTCAGTCTGATAAGTTTATGCAAAATGCATTTGAGTTGAATTCTCTGTGTAGCTTTGAGTGTTTTCTTTTTCGTCTATCCATGCTTTATAGATTGTAAGTCTAGTAATAGTTGATTGTCTGGCCTTTGAGATTAAATGATTCTCTACCAAGTTCTGAAAACCTAGAATTGATATATTCCCTTATGACTCCATGCCCAATGGATGTTTCTCTCATCCCTACCAACCATTTCATAAAATATTCATCCACATAGAATCTAGCGCTTGTATTTATTTTAGAACTAGTAGGAGAGAGCCCTCTCTAGATTGGAAGGATGCTAGCTTCCAGTCTAAAAGTAGGTTTTTGGTTACCTTTGAGATTTTTTGTTGCAGCCAAGGAAATTTACAAAGTGATAATAGTGAGATCGTAGAGAGTGTATTTATAAATTTGTGTTCTCAGGGCCCACATTTTGAGGAAGTCCTCAATGAATATTGTTAGAGAAGATATACTCTTTGGATTACGAGTATGCTTAACCCAATCCTTTTTTCTTGTTTTCGGAGATAGAAAAAATAATGTTATCAACACATCTTGATGTGTCACATCTAGACGTGTCACATCTATCTCTGAAACATAATTCAAGAAATTCACAACATGAGTAATAGTCAAGGATGATTCTCCATTAAATTTTGGACAATTATTCCCCCAACCTTGAGAAAAGTGATTTGGGTATCCTGGAATATCTTCAATATCTGGGGAGGGAAACATGATGTGAAGTGACCATCGTTCCATAATCCCATTAATAAAAAATAAGCAATATCACAACATTGGGAGTGGGATGACACCTCAGAATATATCAGTGATTTTTCCATATGATCCCCCTTGGATCATCAAAGGAAGGTGAGGGAACTACCCTTAGTGGAGTTGTCAGGTAAACTTGTAGGATAAGGGCTTCAAGAAATTTTACCAAATAAATGTTGTGAGGAGAATGACTCAATCCTCCTTGAAAATGGCACCAAAATGTTATCGTGGGATTTGTACTTGTCCAAGTCCCAACACAAGATCCCCAAATATTACGTAATTATGGAAGAACCTAACACTTTCACCTAAGTAGCGACTTCCCTCATTTTAGTGATGGAAGAAGTCCACCACAAGGGAGGCTTCCCTGGTGACCTCAAGGGATTAAAAATAAAGTGTATTAGCCAAGCCTATTGCTCCCTATCTTGATCACCTGATGATTGGTTTAGTTCAAGGAAAATAAGAGGTTTTAAGATGATTTGGGACCTTCCCAAAACAAGAACACTTTACAACATATACAGAACAATTTCCAAGACAAAGTATGCAATAGTGATCTCTTTGAGATAATAGACAATTTATATTGCTATGGATGTTTCAAATTGCAGCAGTAGACCATTATTATAACAAAAATAAGTAATTTGTAACAACATCAATAATAGATGCTTAGAAATGCCATAATTGACCATGAAAAGTAAGCATGTAACCAACGAAATATTACCCAATTATTAAAGGAAATTTCTGAGTGAGTTAGACCACCTTTAGATTAGTGTATGTAGCAAATTAATGTAATTTAGATGGTTGTAGAGAAATTTTATAACAAAAGGAATAAATATAATGAGTTTTCTAAGGTGAGTGTTAGTACAATTAGTAGGATGCTTGAGATTTTTGAAAGAAAGATCGTGTTTATCAATCAGTTCACCAAGAGAGTTGCTTCTTAGATTAGTGCCTTTCTAGGGTATGGAGTCTTCTAATGAAACTAATCTTGAAGGTTTATCTACTTGTAACCAAGAGGTAGGATCTAAACCCTAAGGTGCAAACACATTTGGGACTTAGGCCTTAGATCTTGAGGAGAAGAACTTCTAGGGTGAAAGCACATTTGGGCCCTAAAAGTTGTTCATCCCTTCTTGTAGCTTTAACTAGATCAAATATATAAAGTCTAGGGATAACATCCTAAAGTGATAGCACTTTAGGGCTTTAAGGTTCTAACCCTAGCAAGGAAAATTAACCAATTCTAGATAAATATAACCTTGTGAGAGAAAGAAGCACATATGTTCCTCTCCTAGGGTTTCAACAACAAGACTTCTTGCAACAAATTAGCAATTTTGACATAAGCATTATAGCATAAAAAATAATTGTACCAATTCCCTTACTTCACCCAATAAACCAAGATATTTTCACCCTAATTGTAGAAATATCAATCCAAAATAAGAAAAAAACATCCATAAGAGACCTTCCAAGCATAGTGCATGAGAGAGAAGAGCTAGCTACCCATAAAGGGTGAAAATTTCAAAAGTCTCCCATAAATGGTGAGTGAATGATGATGAATTGAAAAAGGTAGTGCTATCCTTCTTATATGAGGCCTAGCACTACAATTTGTCCACATAATTTAAGAAATTCATGATTCAAGTGGGGCCAACCCCTCATTAACCTTTACAATGTGTAATAAATGCAAATACAATCAAAATAGCCCACACATGTGAGACATCAGGGCTAGGTAGGATGACATCAAGCCTCCAAAATCTAAGGTAGGGCCTCCAAATGCCACATGACATACTCCAAGGTGAAGAAATTTCAAGTGAGGTGTCTCCTCACTCAAGGTCATGCAAAATCATCTCACGTATCGATTCATCCATCAAACCATGGAAGGTGATGTCAAGGTCTCTAAATGTTGTTTGATTCATGGATATTGTAACGTCCTCCATCATGTGGGTAAATGATGCCTCGGGGTATGCTTCCCATATTGTGGGGATTTCATCCCATTTGTGTGCCATAATGATTTTATCTACTCAAACTAAGCCCATATGTCCATCGTTCATGGTTCTTGAGAATGTGAGAGCCACTTTTTGAGGATGGTGAATCACTGGATGACCCACTTCTCTGCATCACATGTGACAAGGTCCTACAAATAAGTGCACAAAAACCTAGGTACAATCCCAAGGCATCCCTCAAAGAAACATGTTAGGTCCATCCAAAATAAACCAAAGTATAAAACAATCTTAGCCAGGGTTCATGAGAATCAATAGTCCTTAAAGCATGAAAAGTAATATGTAACTTAAGATATAATCCATTCAAGATAGTTCACCTTAGTATCCCCTTCAAGCATCACACTAGCACATGACATCATATGAGTTTCCAATTTTAAGTATGGGAAGGCCTTCATCCAACCCTATTAGGTGTGCCACCTATATAGGAAATAAAATAACTGAGGTGGAGAGATAGGTCTCGAGAGTGACAAGGGAAAGTAAAAAACCATTAAGAGTAAGTGTGAAAGTGATATGGTTTCAAGGATTACTTCATGGATCACTTTGTCTTTGAATCCATTTCTATGAGCACCTTTGTGGGGGGTGCACTTTCTCTTGAGTTACCCCATATTTACGTGATACTTTTCCCAAACACCTTTATCGACCATATTTCCAATCCATTTTTATTATATTCGCAAGTGCCCTTTTATAAGGTTTGAAGTTGTATCATTTCTATTTGGGACGGGGGCAGGAACTGAAAGAGTAGAACACAAGTTTGGATTGTATTTTATTAGTCCTTTTTTTCTATCATTCCTTTCTTTCTTTAGCATCAATTTATGATTCTTTTAGAAATATATATGAAACAACCTTTGGCTCGTTAGCCCCTCTTCTCAAGAGAGAATGGACCATGACCCATTGTCAAATTTTGGTAAACTATGAGAGGCTCCATGATGGAAAGTGTTAAGTATGGTGGGAAATGGAATGTTACCCTTGGTAAGGCCCCCTAGTATTACCCCTTTTCCCTGGCAGGTGACAACAAGAGACTAGGGCATATAAGATTACCACCAAGGTAAATGAGGGGGGTTGTTGGGATACTAGGGCATAGAAGCTTACCACCAAGCTTACAACACTTTGCATAAAACATGTAATGAGACTTGGTTGACCTGTAGCTATAAAGGTGAATGAGGGGGGTTGTTGGGATACCATTTGTGGACATCCTGATCATCATCATGGTCCAGATCATGTTCTTCATTGCATGCCACGAGACATGATCTCCTCTAGTTACTCCTAGGCATGACGAGATAACAATGCTCATACATTAGGCCACCTATCTTGTTGATGAGTTATCTAACTCAAGGTATAATCAGGTGCAATGACTTCGATATAAAACACAACACCTATTAAAACCCACTTTTTCATGTGGTTTGGATCCACGCGTCATATTCTCCTTGGATTAGACTTTAAAAGTTTGATAAGGGCAGGAAAATTTGAGTGATGTCATTGATTATGTTAGCATAGACACATGGACATATGGAAGCCTCATACTGGTCCATGATGGTGTCTATGTGGCATGGGAGTAGGCTACATTTCATCAGGTTCAAGGTGTTTTTTCATTCCTTTGGTGTAATCCAGTGGGTCCCCCTCGACTAGGTGGTAGTTGAGGATTCATACTTGTGAGTGTCATGTTGTCTTGCAACTATGTCTTTTGTCAATCTTGGTATCCATTGTGGGGTGATGAGTTGGAGTGACATGTTAGCTCCACATGGTGCTTGGTTAGTGACCAAGTGTGCCTTGTGCCTAGGGGTGAAAAGTGTTTTTTCCAAACCATGAAAACCATTTCCACACCCTCCTAATGGTGGTTTTCCATATTCCTTATTTCAATGTGACACCATTCCAAAATTGACATGTGTCCAACATAAATCATTGTCACATTGCCCAATAGTCATTAAACTTCTCTCATTTTCACGATGCGACATGGGTTGTGATTCATTGATCTGGCTCACTTGTGGTCATTCGCTGATTGGGCCCTGCATGTCCCTTGGCCCTCGGTCTTGGCCCATAATTTTGTGATAATATCCCTTTTCCAGTGGATTTTTGGGTTGCAATAAGCCCTATTTTGCATCACGATAAGTTCCCAAGATTGATTTAAGCACATGGGGCCTTAATTTTACCCATTATTCCTTATTTTACACACAATTTGAGTCAACCCCTCTATTCAAAGGCTGCGAGTTTTAGCCCCTTTGTCTCTAGCAGGTCCAAATCAGGTTTTGTGGCCTCATAGTTTTCCCCATGGGTGGTGAAATTGGATCTTGTACTAACATTATCTCCAATAGGGACAACATATCCCTGTGATCTACTGAGAATTGTATGCCAAGTTACTTCTTCCATTGGGTTATGGAATCTATCTTGAAATAATGAATTTCACCCATTCTTGAAAACCGATCTGATTTATGAAAAAAAAACAACGATGGTTTATATATTATCACCCTATCTACTTTTAAATTATAACAAAATAGTGAATGAAGAAAAATTGAACATGATGAGAAGAAATGAAACTAAAATACTTATGTACAAGGTGAAAAATCTTGTAGTGTTTAGAACTGCAAAAAGTGTTTGAGGAACCTCCCATTTACTAGGGCCCTAAGAAATTCTCCATCCAGCTAATCAAAATCATAGGTGTTGTTATCTTGAACTGCAAAAACCTGAAAAGATCGAAGCCAAAGATTGTCAATTTTTCCATGATCCCCTTTAGCCTCTCTTATGGCATCCCATTTTAGAACCAAATCTCCTGTCATGAAATTTCTCTCTTTAGTCCTGTTTTTAAAGATATCCTTCATATTTTCCTCATGAATCTGGGTTTTGATCTACAACTATTCCCTTGTATGTTGATCTTCAATCAATTTATTTATCCTCCTCTGCATGTCATCTGACTTCGCCTCTTCATTTTGTAATAGTTTCATCACAGGGAGGGTAAGATGAATAGGAAAGATGGCTTCCAAGCCATATACCAACTGAAAAGGGGAAGTTCCAATGGAATTTTTTGTGTTGACTCTGTCTACCCAAACTACATATTTCAAGTAAGAATCCCATGCATTTTTATTTTGTGACAACATCTCCTTGATACTACTGATCATACTTTTATTTGATGATTCAACTAAACCATTACCTTGTGGAAAGTAGGAAGTTGAATTTCCAAGCTCTATGTTGTAATTTTGACAGAATTGTACCATCTTGGAAGACTTAAAGGCTTGAAAATTATCAATGATAATATTCCTTGGGCACCCAAATCTAGCTAATATGTTTTCTTCAAGGAATTTGATTATGATTGAATTTGTTTCTACCCTTGTGGAAATAAATTCCACCCATTTTATGAAATAATCAATAGCTGTCAAAATACATTGGTGATGTCCACTTGAATTTGGGATAATCTCACCAATGAAGTCTAATCCCCACTATTGAAAAGGTGTCTCAACTCTGATAGGACTTAGTGAGAGTGGCATCAAATTTTGATTCCCTGGAAACATTTCACATTCTACACATGCCCTAACTATATAATTCACATCAGAGAATAGAGAGAGCCAATAATATCCAACTTTGAGGATCTTATAGGAAGCAGGGATAATTTAAGGATGGGAATTTATTTTAAAATGTAGAAACCTTGGCGAATCTTACTAATCCATCATATTCCAACTATAAAATGTTTGGTGATGTTTTTATAAAAATATTTAAATTTATAAGGATTTTATATAGTTTGCATAAAATTTTGGCAGTTTTTAAGGTAAAATAATTTTGTCCTATAGAATTTGGGCGAATCATTTTTGGAATGGAAAATATTTTTTGGGAAAAAACATGGAAAAATATCCCATGAGCGAAATTTAGCCCATCATCCATGATAGGAAGTGGCTCTCTAAGCATGGTGGACACTACATACTCCCTTGTGAAATTCAATGATGATGCCTTCAGTTTCTTCCTCAGTGATGCAATTGAGAAAGATTCCTCCTAGATCTTTCCAAAACAATTTTTCTCCCAAGATGAAATATTTGATATCTTTTAGTTTGATGGATATAGCCTTGGATTGTCCCATTCTAGTGGGAATATTAAGTTTTGCAGATAGAAGATGGTATCCTTATACCAATCAAACTAGAAGAATTTGGAGTTCACCTTCATGGATGTTTCTTGTGTTTCATCCACTTCAGGTTCCATTAATAAGAGATATGATGATATATTTATACCTATATCTTTGAAATTTGACTTGACCAACATCTTGGATAGTCCTTGTCTCTTCACTAATGTTTTGGGTTTGATATCTACATCATACTTCTAAATTTTAGCAATCCACTTACGTAGTCTTCCTTCACATTTAGTTTGTATGAGGATGTATTTTATGGGATTTATGGGAACATAAGCCAATATCTTAGAATGCAATACAAAGTCTCTGAGATATTTTAAGGCTTTCACCAAGGCATATGCCTACTTCGCCATGATACTATATCTTAATTCAACATTGTTGGAACATGATTATAATACCCTAGGTTTAGTTTACTCAACCAAGAAAACCCTTCAAATACCGACCCTTTTGACATCACCTGCATGCAAGTGAATTCTCACCCGAGGTATCTACTGGGGCTGCAGGAATCATGTTTCTGCAAAGACGAGGGGATGTGAGGCTATTATCATATCCATTATTATTTATTCACCCTGTGTGAAATATCTTTATTCATATCCTTAGGTTAGTTAACAAACTCTATTGTGAAAAACTCTTATAACATATATTGAAACATAAACAACCCACTAGAACATCCATTGTTATTGTGCATCAATCACATAGTAAACAAATTTATACTAATTATGAATAAACAAAACATCTGTGAACAATCACATCAACACAACACATAGAGAAACATATCCTAATGTGGTTCACCCAATCCTTGAGTTGCGTCCATAACAATTGGATTCTTTATTAATATTCATGCAATAATCTCCTCAGTCCTGTGCACTACGCTTACAATAGATATAACATATCATCCTATCTAGACCATCCTAGATGCTCTGCAGTGCAAGCCTCTTTCTGTCTTCAAAACCTATCTCACTCATATGAAACCTAATATCTTACTCTCAACAGCCTAATCTCTCTTTTTCAGCAACAACCTATTCTTCCCCGACCCATTACATATTTATAAATAGAGTTAGGGATTAAAATGCTAATAGTTTATCCCAAAACCCTAACATGTCCTAGGTATATTCCTTCTTTTTCTCCAGCATGTTTTTTTTCCTTCCTTTGTGCATGCATCCTACTTTTCCTATTTTAGCACTAAACTACTACTCTGACTTTTATTTTTACCCCACAAACTACTCCATTTTCGGATTTTGCACTCGCTCTTCCAAACTTATTTATTCAAAGTTCTTGTCCAACATGCCCCCAACAGTCACCTATGGCTCATCCCAAGCCACTTAAGTCTATTGTGTCGTGCCATTCCATGCTTCCATGAAATTTTGGAGTGTTTCTCTTGTTGTAGTCACTTCCTTCCTTACCTCAACTTCTTTCTCCAAAATATCTTCTACTACTTGCACAATTAGGGTCATGCTATTCTCCTCATTGTCTTGTGATGTTTTCTTCATCGTTCCTTGTGCAAATTCCAATGCCCCTATGATCATGATTTATTTATCCTATAGGGGTAGAAATCATTGTGTGAGATTCTTCTTCTCTTCCCTTAGTTGTTATATCTCATTGTATGACTACATGTTTACCAAGATCCATGTGCTCAGATGGTGGCAGTGTATTTATATTCTTTGTGGTCTTCTACACCTTCTCCTATGCATTCCTTAATCTTTCCTCAATGTACTTCATCATCGGATCCTCCATCAACTTTTTCCAAAGTTGGATGCTTTCTTCCCATAACTTCACACACTCCTCATCCAAACTCTTAATCATTTACATTGAGGTTATGGTTGTTCTTTCTCTTTGTTCCTTTTCCTTAGGTGGTGTCCCTGGTGTAGTGTGCACTTCTAACTCCTTGATTCTAGTGTGGAAGCCTTGGATGAATTCACTGATTTTTGATACATGTTCCTCCATTGTGGCTTCTACCACCAACAACACCTCTGGAATCACCTTATATAGTTTATGGATGGCATGTTGTGTCCTCTCTACTTGTTGCTCAGTCGCTTCCTTCTCCTTCAATATCCTCTCTGTCGTTTTCTTAGCCTCATCCTTCTCCTTCACAACTGTCGTATAATATTTATGCAATTCTTCCTTATCCTTCATTACCTTAGCCAAATCCTTTGACATTGACTCTGTGCGGAACTATATTTCTTGTACAATACATTTATGTAAGCCTTGTACTGCTTTTATGGGAATATTTGAAACTACTAAGTCCAGGTGAATTAGTACTCATTCTTGCTCCTACATATTTGGCGTGGGGAACTCAATTTCATCTAGTGAGATCTTAAAAAATATACACATTATTGGTATGGTCCCTAGTTCCTCAGTTGCACCTATTGTTGTTCCTTCACCAGGTCTCTGTTTTGGCACTGTCCTTACTTCCTCCACTATATGTGTTACACATCAAAATTACTCACTTCAATGATGACCCATTGTCATCATTACAAGTGTTGCAAGTGTTTCAAACATCATACTACCATCTTGATTATGTCGTGTCTCTAACGACATCATAAGGACACTTAAGACACCTTCAAATATTGGTTTAAGAAGGAGAAATCATCTGATGAGGAGTACAAAGCATTTTCCATGAAGAAAACCACTTTAAAATGATTTTTGGAAGGCAAATCTCCCCTACCCACTGTCAGGGAGTGCCAATGCTCCCTGACCTACTTGGGGGGGGCATTGCAATGCTTTGTGCACCCTTTTGGGGGAGCGCTACCCTTTTTGAGAAAATATTGGGTTGTTGAGGAAAATCAGGGGAAAATCCCCTTCATCTCTGAAGTTGGTTGGATTCAGATCCGAGGTCAAGGATCAATCTTAGGTAGGATCCATAACTGAAGGAGAAAGATCCTCAACCTATCCCAAGGATCTCTAATGTGGTTGGGCCTCTCCAAGCTTATATAAGGAGGCCTTCTCATGGTGAAAGGATATAAAGAAATTGAGAAGCACCTAACTTATGATCTCATCAGAAAAGAGACGGAGACATTGTGAAGCATCAAACTTATGATCTCATAAGGAATATATCTTTGAAGCATCAACATTTAGTGTGTGGATTATTTGAGAAAGGGTCTGGACAAAGAGAGCTTGGTGAAGCTACTGCACCGACATCCATGGTTGTAAGCATCTCACTTTGTTTTCATTAATATAAATCTATGCTTGGCATGTGTCCTTTAAAGTTTGTGTACGTTTCATGAACTTGTTTCTTTCATAGATCCATTATGAATCTAATCATGGTAGAGTAGGAAGTATTTTTGTTTTTTCTCATTGTGTTACAGGACCTTTTGAAGAACTTGGAGATCAAGATCAGCTTGGATCGAGAAAGGACAAATGTAGGCAAAAAGGTATTTACTCTTCTTCCTTCTTATTCTTTGATAGTTTAGCTTCATGAAAAGGAAAGTCAATGTCCATAATAGCACTTTTCTGTCTTGGTCATAGGGGTCTAGTATCCAAGATGAAATCCACTTTTCCGCAGGGGGATTATCCTATAACAGAAATTGGTGACTCCAATGGGGAGGAGATTTCATTTTTTATTCCTTTCCTAGGTCTTGTCTTGGGATTTTATCATTATTTGACCTTCTCCATATTGTGTCTTTGATTCTTAGATCTGTTGATTGGCTCTTTATTTCATCATATTCACTCTAATTTTATGAGTTTTCGTGAATTTTTTATTTTCAGAGAATTTTTCTGAACTTTAAGAGCCTAGCGCCCCCCTTCCCTTTCTACCAGAGAATTGGTGCTCCCTGCTAGTCTTACACAGAGCGTTGTAATGCTCTGGTGCCCTTTACACCAGAGCGCTGCTCCTTTTCTATTAAGAATCTTGCAGTGGTTCATTCTTTGAGGTTCATTTCTTGCTGTTGGAACTTGCTCAGAATATTACAACCTCAATACATATTTGTCTTGGCCTTCAACACTTTTCTTTCTGAGAATTGATCACCTTTTTTCTGGATTTTTTTTGACATTTTCTTCCTTCCTTGACTCACTCTTCTTCGTTGAAATTTGGAGTTGATCTAATTCCTTCTTCTTCATTTGACTGTATGAAAGTTGTCGTAAGTAAATTCAAATATATATGCACTATTCCATTTCATCTTTGAGTTCATTTTCCCAAGAAACTCCTGGTTGTTCATCATCCATTAGCCTTCTCCTACCTTCACTAGAAAATTCACCATTTTTCATGCATTTTGGGTGCGTTTTTGCATAGTTTTTGGCTCTTTTTCTGAGTTTCTAGGAAGATCATCGCCTCCCTATAGGCCATACGAGAGCACCAATTCTCCCATACATTGTTTTAGGGGGTGTTGCAACACTTTGTGCACCCTTCTAGGGGAGCGCTAGTGTCTTTTTTGAGTGAAATTGCCTTCTTCTGCTCAGTCTTTTGCAACCTGTTTTCCATAGATATTTACCCAGAGTCTGTAGTTGTTTTGTGAATTTGTTTGGATTGTTTTTTGATAGTTTTTTATGCTTTTAACTCTCTCTTTTATTTATTGGAGCTTGAAACTTCTTTCAAATATCTAAGTTTCTTTTTCTAACTCCATGTTTTGTTGGGACAATTTTGAGTGGTTTCTCTTTCTCCCTATCAATTCTTGGATTCTTCTTTGCATTTTGTTGTCTTCCTTGAATGCTTGATTCGTTGTATAATCCTTGTTGGTGTTATTTTTTATCAGAACAAGTTTCTACTTGTCATCTTTCACACCTCACTTTTTTGAGTGCATGCTTTGTTTGTAGCCCTTTTGCTTCGTGCCTTTTGCATCTGCATATGACTCTTTCTCCTAATTGAAAGTAGTGGAGCATTGAAGGATTTGTATTTAATTTCTATATACATCATAATCAAAAAAATATGATAGATGCATTCTCTCTTTTGGGTAGTGAAACTATCTTGCATTTGAAGTAGTGAAATTGCATGTTTTTTGGCATTTTTGGGACATTGTGCATCTGAAATGATGAATGTTTTCTCCTTCTCATAGCATAGCTTTAATAGAAATGAAAAGATTGCATATTCATCTCTTTGAATAAATTTCAAGTCAGTCAAAACACCATATTTTCCACGCCATTTTCCTTTTGAGTAACAACAACCTTAAAAATCAAGCGCTAAACTAAAAATTGATTTGACATTTTTATATTTTTTGGTAGCAAAACTACATTAGTTTAGGGTGTAGGGATTTGGAATAGGTGTGTAAGATAACTTTCCAAAGATGGAAACAAACATAGGATCTTGTGTTAGGGAGCGGTGAAATCTAATTGCTACATTTTATCCTGGGAATCCCTTCTCACACAAGGGTCAAACCTGAGGTCGCATTGAGACTAGCAGAGTTACTCACCCTGCTTTGTTGGTATTGGTGTAGAGATTGTGTGTATTATGGCGTTTTCTTGAAGGTATACCCACAATGATGAGTGGAAGACTTTAAATTTGATTTCGGGCTAGATACCCTGACCTTGCGTGTGGATCGGACTGTCGACTATTTCCCCAGGAATCATTGTTGTAGTTGGTAACCTTAGTGGCCTATCTCTTTAGGGTCTTTATACAAGGTGACTGTGGAGGGGAAAGTCTACATGGTACTTCGAATCAATGTTGGCTAGACTCACTCAGGCTCCTTGGAGGGTATACCCATGATTATGTGTGGGAGATTGCACCAAGGTGTAAGTCCATTAAGCAGGTCATCAACGTAACTTTTTCACCCACTCAATCTCAGCCCCTTCTTACTTTGTTCCCACGACGTTGGATTTCATCACCAACTAGTGTGCTCATTGTCAGACAGTTTTGTTTGCTTGCTTTCTTACTAGATTTTTAGCATGTGTTGTTTGTTCTCCCTAGCAGAATCTAGGTTGGATCTTTATTTTTATGGCGTCAATTCCCAGAATGACCAATGAAGGAACCCATTTTCCAGGGGAACCCTTTGTTTTTCCTTCTTACGGAAATGTTGGTCCTCCTTACATCGCTACTTTGAGCCTTCTAGGTCTCACAATTGGGTTACTGGTATGGTTGTTTTCCACTCTGGTGATCTCGAATGCAGGTGCTTCAGATGTAAGCACACCACCCACACATCAACCTCATGTTGACCTTTCTCCTTCATCACCCATCAGGTCTCCTTCCATTTCTCCTTCTTCTCCTAGTGAAATCTCTCAACGTGTAGCCAGATTGATAAGAAGAAGAAGAAACAAAAAGAGAAGAAGAAGAACTAGAAAGGGACCAAACCTCCAACTACATCTGTTGGACCCAAGAAACCAGCTACTATTAATAGTACTAGGAGTGTTGATGAGGTCAATAAGATTAAAACAAAGAATTTGAAACCCAAATTCCCTTGCAGTATTTGTAAGGGTGACCACTTTCTGAGGGATTTCCCTGGTATTCCCAAGGTCTTAGAAATGTGGTCCTCCACGTCATCAACCCCTGCTGGACATGTTGGTGACACTCCGTCAACTAGTGATGTTAAGGTTGGTAAGAAGAAGACAATTGTCAAGTTTCATTTCATGTTATGTAAAGGTGATCATTATTCTCACCTTTGTCCTCGTATGGACGAGGCTTCTTCTCTTTTGCAAAAGCTTCAATTTCCAACTAGTTATCGTAAGATTTCCCCCAACCCATCATTAATTGATGGAATGGTCAATTTAGTTCCATCCCTGGTCAGTCTGGTTGATTAGGTGGTCATCCTCGGTTGAACCACTAACCCAAGTAGTTGATCCAGTTCCATCATCGATCAACTCCACTTTTCATCTGAAAAGTGAAACCCAAGTGACTAATCCAATCCCGTCGTTGGTCAGTCCCAAAATTCATCTAAAGAGTGCCAACGTGGTCAATCCCACTCCTCCTCTGACAAGTGTCGAAGTGGTTTCTTCGATCCCTTCATCGGTCAGTCCGATTGATCATGTCGTTAATCTGGTCATGTCCTTCATTGAACGAAAAAGTGGTCAATCTGGTTATGTCATCGGTCGATCCCACTCCTCCTTTGAGGAGTGCCAAAGTGACTGATCCAGTCCCTTCATCGGTCAATCCCACTCCTCCTTTGAGAAGTGCCAAAGTGGTTGCTTCAGTTAGATCATCAGGCAATCCCACTCCTCCTCTAAAGAGTGCCAAAGTGGTCGATTTGGTTCTGTCATCGGTCAATCCCACTCCTCCATTGAGGAGTGTCAAAGTGGTTTCTCCAGTTAGATCATCGGTCAATCCCACTCCTCCTTTGAAGAGTGCCAAGGTGGTTGATCCAGTTCCTCCATCGACATCCGTTGATCCCATTCTCCCCTTGGAGAATAAAACCCAAGTGGTCGATCTGATCCCTTCATCGGTCGATCCTACTCTCCCTCTAGAGATTAAACCTGATATTGCCCATGTTTTTCTCATTGATACAAAATCTACTGTGCTGGGGGGAATTCTGCCTTCTCCCGCAAAACCCCCTCCAAGTAATGAGACCATCCTTTTTTATTGGGGTGTGATAATTGGACCTTGTCTTACCTCTCACATTCCTTTCAAGATTACAATATAGGTTTGTGGTCGAGACGTTCCTCATGTGTTGATAGATGAAGGCTCCTCCGTTAGTATTTTGTCCTCTATTGCTTGGCAATATTTCAATTATCCTCAGCTTATACTAGTTACATAGAATTTGTTCGCTTTTAATAGAATAACCAGTCACCCTTTAGGATTCCTTCCTCATTTTACTATAACTTTGGGAGGGAAAACTATCTTCATTGATGTTATGGTAGTCCAAGACCCCTTGGATTTCTATTTACTCCTTGGGCAAGATTATGTCTATGCCATGAAAGCTATTGTGTCCACTCTTTTTCATGTGATATCTTTCTTTCACAATGGAAGAATGGTGACTATTGATCAACTTTCATTTGTTGGCTCTAACTTGACCATCCACTCACTGACCTCCCTAAACAGTTCTTATATGTAGTTGGTATCACCCCTGCCACAGGTCAATTATGTGGCATTGTCTCCCATGACTTCAACTTCTGATGACTCAGATCAGGCAGTTGACATGGTGATATCTTTGGTAGGGCTATTGGAGCCCGATATCCTTACCCCTAGCGAGGACCTTGACATGTGTTCCTTCTAGAGTGTTTTCCTTCCATCCAGTGAAGATATCTTGGAAGATATGATCAAGTTTTGGCCCTTGACATGGTGTCCTTCTAGAGTGTTATCCTCTTGTAATCCATGATAAAGAAGAGGCTACGAGTATAATTTCTCTTCTTTGTAGTAAGCTCGTTAAAAAATGACACAGAGGTCATGAGCATAGTTTCCCTTTCTATAGAAAGCTCGTTAAAAAATGAAACAGAGGCTACAAGCATAATATCTCTTCTCTATGGCAAGATCGTTAAAAAATAAAGCATAGGCCTTGAGCTTAGTTTTCCTCTCTATAGAAAGCTCGTTAAAAAATGAAACAAAAATATGGGGATTCAACCCGGATCCTTGAGCATAGTTCTTTTCCTATGGAAATCTCGTTAAAAAATGAAACAATCACCTCTCCTGTCAGGTCGAGTCTTTCACCAGATCTCGTAGATGTCGAGTTGAGTCTTTCGTTAGGTCTCATATTTGAACCTTCATTTCATCCACTTGTATCCTTTTTCTCCATCTAATACAGAAATTGGTAACAACCTCAAAGTTGGTGAATGAATTGAATCTTGGGGGACATGTCTCCAACCTTTGATGATCATTCTGGAGTTAAGCCACTAGCTTTCAAGCTAGGGGTAGAGTACCGAGATTAGTCTTTGTTCTTTCTCATGCTCGAAAAAACATGAGAATGTAACCGAGTATACTTTTATCACTTTTTTGGACTCGTAAAGGTTATACGAAAAAGGAACCCCCTGGAGTCTCCTCTAAGCTCTTTTCAGACTCTCTAAATGTGAAAATATTGCCGAGTGATCTTGCTTCCTTTCCCACTCATTAAAAGGTTTGAAAGGGCATCTTTTGAGTGATAATTTGTCTCTTTTTCGGCCTCGCGAGACTAACATTACTTAAAAGGACAACCTTGGAGTCGTCTTTAAGTCATTTTTAGGCTCTCTAAATATGAAAAAAAACTGATTTTACCTTCTCTAGACTCGTTAAACAATCATACATTGAAGGGACCATATGGGACCGAACCCTTAATTCTTCCAGTATGTTAAACAAAGGAGGAGGGACTTATCGAAGGTGAGTTATATCAATCATGTGTTACCCTCCTCAAGCTCGTTAAACTAAAAAGAGGTACTCGTCTATCTGGATGGGGGGGAATTTGAAGGAAGCAAGCCAAGCAGTTTTTGAGAACATTACCAGTCATTCTTACAGTCTCCCTTGAACACAACATTTTATATTTTCACGCATTTAAATCCATTGAACCTCTGCACTGAACCAATCCTTTGAGTTTCCTTACTCCTTTAGGTCACCTAACAAAATTCATTGTATCCACTACATCATCAAGTTTTGGTCCCTGTCAAGTTTCTGCTATCATGCCTCAATGTTCAAGGGAAGTATCTGCCTCAAGAGTCAACCATCACAAATTCTTGCTTCAATACCCATGTCAGTCCATGTTCTTTTGATCCACGTGAGATCGGAAGAGCG
>CBVK0100286025.1:0-23611 GCA_900067695.1 Picea abies | reverse complement strand
CCACTCCGGGCTACATCTCCTGGTCCAACCTCCAAATGGATCTTTTATATTAAATTGCTCAAAGTGATAAAAAGTATGCCTTACAGTGCTCAAATTGATAAAATGACTGCTCCAATGGCTTCACAGCGTCCCAAAACCCCTGTCTAGGCTCTGCACGCACCTGAAACGGTCGAAAAATGAAGAAGATAGCCTCGAAGTTCTCCCCTTCAACTATGCTGTCTCTGGTTCTACAATCTGCACCCTTGTTCTCCAAACCTGGCACACACGCTCATTTAAGTGAAAAAACCAAGACCCGTACACAACCACGCACCGGTACAAACCGTAGAATGGTTAGGGCGCCTCCATCCCTTAACCGCCTCGACACTTGGTCATATAACCCACACGACCATAGGCTGGGCATAAAAGTCGTTGGCCCATTTAAAAACCGTGCAACAGATCAAAGCACGTGCTCTGACCACGATATGTGGCATACCACATATAACCAAAGTTTTTAACAAAACCCACGCCCACAATATAATAAATTGAATATATATTTCACGCACGCGTTTTTAATGCATAACAATACAATGTATGTGTAATACATTGCAACCATATTACAATGTAAATGCATGCCAAAATTCAGGCAGATAACTCGGGTCATATGTGTTATAATGTGTCCACGGGTCGGGGCCTAGCCCCGGCCCGACCCCCCTTTTCCTTTTACACAAATATCAACATTAAATATATGCAATCACATATTGTTAACAAGGAACAAGTGCGGGTATGTTGGCTAGCGTAGTGTTATGAAAACTTTGGAGTTTGGGGAGGTCCGGGGGTCGAACCGCGTGGCCTCCAAACCATTTTATACAAACACAAAAACATAAGCCAATCACATAGTGACATGTGTCAGCACACCACTGGTCAATGAACATCTAATCAGATTGTGCCACATCATCAATACACCACGTCATCATGATGGTACGGCCCTCCACGTGGCCGTATGAACTGTACGGAAAGGTACAATCAACATCCCAAATTTTTCCCTGTTTGACTTGGCGGTCAAATCACGATATCTCCTCCATACGGACTCCATTTGTGAAAATAAATATACCGCCGAAATCAGGAAAACGAGACGGATGCAATGGCACTGTTTTCGTCTCAATCCGAGCACTTTAAAAATTGAGCAAAATTTGATCCCCTGATCACACGTCCCCATTAGGAAGCTTTTGGACCTCCAAAAGACTATCTCAGTCTATGTGAAGATGAGGGTAAAGTTACCTCAACTTTCCAACCTCAATCCACTTGGCCTTGCTTGGATTTTTTCCTTTAAGACCAACTCGCAAATACTCCACATTTCCCCGCTTCGAAGTCCTCATCCTTCTGTCAAGTATGGTGTCTTCCTGCAGTTCTGTTAGATATTCTGGAGAAAAATCATCTATGGAAGGAATCTGAACATGCTCTCCTTGATCATCGATCAATGGAGGCTCATACAACTTCAAATTCTCAACATTTACAACTGCATACATCTGCATATATGGAGGCAAATCTAAATGAAAAGCATTATTACCAATCTTGTCGATAATTTTGAAAGGACCATATCGAATTGGTTTCAACTTTTTACCTTCTCCTTTAAGCCTCTCTTTGCTGATGTAAAGCCACACTTCATCACCGACATCGAAACTGTGATCAACACCATGCTTGTCATGTCTCGCTTTGTACTTGGACTGACTCTTCTCCAACAGCTCTTGCACCGCCTGATGTATCGATTGAATTTGTTCGATTAACTTCTCTGCCCGATCAATATCATATTGCCCATCAACAACAATATCTTTCCCAAAGATGAAATCTAAAGGCAACTTGGGAAAATAGCCAAAACATGCCTCAAATGGCAACGTCTGAGTCGAAGAGTGCTTGGCTCGATTGTACGCATGATGAACGTAGTGTAAATGTTCATCCCAAAGCTTAGGATGCTTGCTGCAATATGCACGAAGAAGTTGTACCACTATACGATTCACCACCTCTGTCTGACCATCTGTCTGCGGATGAAAAGATGTGCTCTTCTTCAGCTTGGTGTCCATGAGTGCCCACAAACTCGACCAAAAACTTCCAACAAATTGAGAATCCCGATCGGAAATGATGGAATTGGGAAAACCAAAATGCACCCAAACATTTTGAAAGAACAACTGTGTTGTTTGTTCTGTCGTGACCTACTTAGTACAAGGCATCAAAATACACATCTTGCTAAAATGATCAACCACAACATAAAGATAATCATGACCCTTTCTCGATATAGGCAAACCACCAACAAAATCCATGGAAACACTTTCCCATGGTCGAGAAGAAACTGGAAGTGGAGTGTACAAACCCAACTTTTGATTACTTGGTTTACTTGTAGCACACAAAAAACATCCTCGAACATATCGCGAAACACTTTCATTCATTTTAGGCCAGTAACAAAATCTTTGCAAATTTTCCACTGTCTTGCCAACACCAAAATGACCAGCAATAAGAGAAGAATGCGCTTCCCTTATGATGTTGATTCTTTCTCCCTGTGGAATACACAACTTGCCAAGATGATACAAGAGATTATTATGCAAATGATAATCCAATTCTTCAACATGGTTAGAGTGGCACAAAGTTTCATACACATCCTTAAAGTCAACATCTAAAGCATACTGTTCCACATAACTTTCATGCATTATAGGACTCTGCTTAAGAATGACTAAAGCACTAACAATAGGCCTGGACAACATATCGGTTACTTTGTTAAAAACACCCTTTTTATACTTAATAACCAAATGAAACTGTTGAATAAATCCCATCCATCTGAAGTGCCTAGCTTGCTGAAGATTTGACTGTGATTGTAAATATTGCAAAGGTTGATGATCTGTGTGTATAATGGTTTCTTTACCCAACAAGTAATGCTTCCATTTCTTAACACTTTGAAACAATGCATATAATTCTTTATCATAAGTTGGATAATTAATCACGGCACCATTAAACATCTTAGAATGAAAACAAATTGGCTTACCATACTGAAGAAAAACTGCTCCCATTGCATAATGACTTGCATCTAGTTTAATTTCAAAAGGTTGTCTTAAATTAGGAAGTGCAAGAACCGGCGCTGAACTGATCTTTTCTTTCAAAGTATCAAATGTCTATTTCTGCTTGCCTCCCCATTGAAAACCCTACTTGACACTTGTCAAATCATGTAGTGGAGCTACAATGGATGAAAAGTTAGCAATAAACTTTCTCCATTAATGGGCTGCTCCCAAAAAACTCCTTACCTCTGTCACATTGCTGGGTCTGGACCATTCCAAAATTACTTTAACTTTTGATGGATCAATTTTTAACTCACCACCACCAACAATATGACCTAAGTAAATAAGTGAAGTTTTACCAAATTCACATTTGGACAACTTCAAAATCAACTGTTCTTTCCTCAAAACATCCAAAACTTTCTTCACATGTTCAATATGCTCTTCACGAGATTTACTGAAAATCAAAATATCATCTAAGTAGACAATAACAAAATCATCCAGAAAAGGCCTTAAGACATCATTCATCACTCGCATAAAAGTAGCAGGTGCATTGCAAAGTCCGAAAGGCATCACCATCCATTCAAACAAACCTTGCTTAGTCTTAAATGTTGTTTTTCATGTATCGCCTTCAACAATTCTAATCTGATGATAACCACTTCTTAAGTCTAACTTAGTGAAATATTTTGCATCTTTAAGTTGATCTAGTAAATCATCAATACGTGGAAGAGGATAACGATTTTTAATTGTTATCTTATTCAAGGCCCTGAAATCAACACACATTTTCCATGTTCCATCCTTCTTTGGAACCAAAACAATCGGAGAACCACATGGAGAAGAATTCGGCACAATTACCCCTTTGTCTAACAACTCCTGAATTTTCTTTTTAATTTCAGTATTTTCCATTACTGACATTCTATACATACCAATATTAGGAAGTGGACAATCTTGTTGTAACTGAATTTCATGTTGGATTCCTCTTTTTGGAGGCAATCCCTTAGGTTCTTTAAACATGTCGTCATACTGGTTAACAACTTCAAATAAACTTGATTTTAACTTAGAATCAAAACCTTCAAATGCTTCATTCTCTACATCACTTTTAGGTTTGATCATTAAGAGAACAAAGTTTTTGCTTGCATTAACTAATCTCTTCATTTGCCCTGCGTTAATTACTGATAAGTTCATTTTCTTAGTGTGAGCTCTGACAACATACTCAACATTACCCTTAAACAAATGATACTTGTTTTCCTGTCGATAGAATATAGCTTTCCTATCATACAGATAAGTACTTCCCAAACAATGCCACATATATCCAACGGTATCACATCCAACTCTACTTCATCAACAAAATTAGCAGTTATAGAAAACCTAAGTTTACACTTCCTGGTTACTTGTAACTTAGCATTATCACATATCCAACCAAGAGGGTAAGGCTTGGGATGTGGGCTTGTTTCCAACTTAAGTTTCTTAACTGTCTCTTCTGAAATAAGATTAGCTTGTGACCCCGAATCAAACAATGTATCAATATTTGTATGTTTTGAAATGACCCTTATATGGAAAAGTTCAATTCTTGTTTTCTCCTGTTGAGTTACATTGACATTTGCATTACTGGAAGAACTAGTGCTTGCAACAGAATTATTACCTTGGTAATTCATTGCTGTGATCTTCGTCTCTTCACCAGAATCCGAACCCAAATCTTGTACAACATTCGCAACTGTCTTCGGCTTCCCTTTATTGTTGTTGCCAAACTTCTTGGGTCTGCGCTTCGGATGAAGCTTCCAATAGTGGTCTTCATCATGGCCTTCCTTTGAATAGTGTTTACACGTGAACTTTTCTCCCTCCTTCTTCACGGTAGCATTCTTTCTGCCTTTGCCTTTGAAATGCTTCTTCCCTTTGTCTCCTTGGCTGAACGTCTTCTTGAAACCTTCATGAGTATCCTTATTTCCCCTTGCTTCCAAATGCGTAGCCTGTACACATACTTCATCTAGATTCGTGGGGTTAAACATCAATATAGTATGCCTCAAATAACTATGCAAAGTACCTATATATTTGAGCAATGTTTCCTGTGAAGACAAATCAACTCCCAAAACCAAAGCTCGTCTCCTAAACTCCTGAGTAAAACTTTGTACATTCTGTCCTTTTTCTTGTTTAAAATTCTGCCATTCCATGGTTGCCTTTTGTTTATACGCTAATGGATAAAATTGTTTCTTAATTGCTATTATGAAGTTATTCCAAGAAAGCAAATTTTTTCCATTCTTTTTAATTTCTTCTTGTGTCTTGGATTCCCACCAAATAAGTGTTGAGCCATCTAATCTTAAAGAAGCTAACTGAATTTTTGTTTCATCATCTTGTATCTTTTGTATTCTAGAATAAACTTCAATTTTCCTTGTCCAGTTATCTAGCTTTTCAGCATTAACTTCTCCATTATATATTGGCAACTCAAATTTTATATCAAGCTTTAAAGAAGGAATTTGCGAAGGAGTTTTACCATGCCCCTTTGGAGAATGGGGAAGATTCTTTGAACTTGAAGAAGAAGAAGAAGAAGATGAGGATGATGATGATGGAGGAGGAGAGGGTGGTGGAGAAGCACCATTCCCTCCATCTCTGCCTGGAGTCTTGTCACCACCGCCTCCCTTATGCATTGAAGGGTTAGAGCCTTCACCCTGCGACATCACGGTTAGTTCCAACATGATCTTCATCATATCTCTCATTTGCATGAGAGTTTTCCTAAGATCTACTTCTTCATCTGGAACCCGTTCATGATCATCTGCATGTGCCATACTTGGTGAATGTCTCTCTGCAATCTGCGGTGAACGAAACTTCTTCCTCCTCATCAGATAAGAACTTGGCTCCACAAGTTGACCTTCTCCTTGTGTGAGTTTCAACCTAGTGAGCATCAGAAACAAAACTTGCAAACAATATCAAGTCTTCAAAACCTTTGCTCTAATACCAACTTGATCTAAAATTGAAGTAGACTTGATAAACTTGATTAAATTAATTGCAAGTGAAATGTTATGTGTTTAATGCAACATGATCAATTTGCAACACATATTAAAGGATTACTTATGTAGAAATAAACTTGGACAACAGCATAAATCATTGAACATCAGACACAAACACAACAACTTGATAAAGGAGTTCACCCCACTCCGGGCTACATCTCCTGGTCCAGCCTCCAAATGGATCTTTTATATTAAATTTCTCAAAGTGCGAAAAATTATGCCTTACAGTGCTCAAATTGATAAAATGACTGCTCCAATGGCTCCACAGCGTCCCAAAACCCCTGTCTAGGCTCTGAAGGCACCTGAAACCGTCGAAAAATGAAGAAGATAGCCTCCTTGAAGTTCTCCCCTTCAACTATGATGTCTCTGGTTCTACAATCTGCACCCTTGTTCTCCAAACCTGGCACACACGCTCATTTAAGTGGAAAAACCAAGACCCATACGCAACCGCGCACCGGTAGAAACCGTAGAACGGTTAGGGTGCCTCCAGCCCTTAACCGCCTCGGCACTTGGTCATATAACCCACACAACCATAGGCTGTGCATAAAAGCTGTTGGCCCGTTTAAAAACCATGCAACGGATCAAACCGCACGCTCTGACCACGGCATGTGGTATACCACATATAACCAAAGGTTTTAACAAAACTCGCGCCCACAATATAATACATTGAATATATATTTCCTGCGCATGTTTTTAATACATAACAATACAATGTATGTGTAATACATTGAAACCATATTACAATGTAAATGCATGCCAAAAGTCGGGCGGATAACTCGGGTCATATGTGTTATAATGTGTCCACGGGTCGGGGCCTAGCCTCGGCCCGAACCCCCTTTTCCTTTTACACAAATATCAACATTAAATATATGCAATTACATATTGTTAACAAGGAACAAGTGCGGGTATGTTGGCTAGCGTAGTGTTATGAAAACTTTGGAGTTTGGGGAGGTCCGGGGGTTGAACCCCGCGGCCTCCAAACCATTTTATACAAACACAAAAACATAAGCCAATCACATAGCGACACGTGTCAGCACACCACTGGTCAACGAACATCCAATCAGACTGTGCCACATCATCAATATGCCACATCATCATGATGGTATGGCCCTCCACGTGGCCGTACGGACTGTACGAACAGGTACAGTCAGCATCCCAAATTTTTCCCTGTTTGACTTGGCAGTCAAATCGCGATATCTCCTCCATACGGACTCCATTTGAGAAAATAAATATACCGCCGGAATCAGGAAAACGAGACGGACATAATGGCACTATTTTTGTCTCAATCCAAGCACTTTGAAAATTGAACAAAATTTGATCCCCTGATCACCTAACATCTCTCTAAACAGTTCAAATTTGATCTTCCCAAGAGGCTTAGTAAAAATATCAGCGGGATTTTCACTAGTATTAAAATACATTAAATAAATGTCTTTAGACTGCATCTTTTCTCGAACAAAATGGAACTGAGTATCAACATTCTTTGTCCTTGAATAATAAATTAGGTTATTTTCCAACTTGATTGAGCTCTAGTTATCACATTGATTATCGTATATTTCCTTTGTTATTATCAAACATCTTGAAGTAGTTTTCTTAACCAAACAACTTCAGAAGTTGTTGCACACAACTCTTTATATTCTTCCTTAGTGGATGACAAAGATACAGTTGGTTGCTTCTTACTGCTCCATGAAACAATCTCGGATCCAATGCCAAAGGCATAACCTATAGTAGATCTCCAATCATCCATATTTCTAGCCCAGTCTGAATCTAAGTATCCTGTCAACTCAACATCAAATGAATCAGTATATTTAATACCATAATCAATTGTGCCTTTGAGATACTTGAGTACCCCTTTCACTGCATTCCAACGGATTTCTATATGTTTTTCCATAAACTGGCTTAACACACTAACATAGTATGCTATGTCAGATATGGTTTAGTGATATAGTTCAAGCTTCCCACCATTTGTCTATATGTTGTATCATTTACCTGATTCTAATCATCATCACAATAATGTTTTGTGTTCTTCTGCATTGGAACATAAGAAACTTTACACTGATCCATTTTAAACTTCTTAAGTACTTCTTTGACATATTTACCTTGAGACACAAAGGTTTGACCACCATTTCTCCAAACTTCAAGACCTAGGAAGTAATGTAACTCACCAAGATCTTTCATTTCAAATACCTATGACATATACTTCTTAATTACACTAATCAATTTTTGTGAATTTCTTCTAATAATTAAATTATCAACATATAAGGAAATCAATACAACATGCCCCTTTTCATCAAACTTTGTTTACAAATTTTGATCACTTTTTCTCCTCATAAACTCCTGTTGAAGAAAGAATAAATCTATCTTCTCATACCATGACCTAGGTGCATGTTCCAGTCCATACAATGCTTCTTTAATTTACACACTAAATGTTCCTGACCACTTTTCACAAACCCTTCTGGTTGAGTAAGGTAAACCTTCTCCTTTAACTCACTATTCAAAAAAAAAGACTTTACATCTAATTGGTCAAGCTTCCAATGGTATTTTGTAGATAGTGCAATTAACATTCTTATAGTATTTAATTTAGCTACTCGTGCAAATGTTTCTACATAATCAATACCCTCTTTCTATGAATACCCTTTTTCCACCAATCTGGCTTTATATTTATCTATACTACCATCTTCTTTGAATTTAGGTTTGTATATCCATTTACATCCTATGAGATTTTAATCTTTAGGCAATTCAGTCAATTCCCAAGTTTATTTTTTCATTATAGAGTCATATTCTCCCTCCATTGTTTTTCTCCACTCTTCATGTTCATTAGTTTCATTAAAACTCATGGGTTGTATGAAATTTGAAATAATACTCATCAGGGCATAATATTTACTTTTTAGGTGGACAAACTTGTTGTGAAGATCTTCTCAATTGGTTGGTGAATTCTTCTCGGTTTTGTGAAGATTCCTCTTCATTATTGGATGTATCCATGTCATTGGGTGCCTTTTCCTACTTGTTCTTCTCTTCTTTGACCTCTTCATCTTCAAGAAGTACATGCCATTCTTCATGACTCTTGTCTTCATTATTTCCTTCTTCGTGGTCATGAAAAATTACATCTCTACTTGCAAACACTTTGTGAGTAGATGGATCAAACACTTTATGTAATTTAAATTCTGAACAATACCCTATAAAAATGCATTTGATATCTTTAGCATCAAGCTTGTTCATTTTATCCTTTGGAATATTTGCAAAATCCTTACACCAAAATATCCAGAAATTATTAACTACTGTAGCGATCTCCTTGGCTCTAATATCAATTTAAGAAATAGAGAATGAAAACCGACTCCTAAGGCGAGAAAACACCTGGAGGCAGGGGAAGCAAAGCCACGTTTCGTTCAATTAATCAATGAGAATTATAAAATATATATGTTCAATTAATTAATGAGAATTATAAAATATATATATGATACCATACTTGAAACGGTTAGAGCCAACCAAAACTAATCTCCATTGTTTCGGTGGCGATAGCTAGGAAACAACAACCAACAATGACAGTGAGGTTGTGGATTTCTGTCATTTGACGAACCGATGATGGTAGGGTTTTTATTCAGGAAGAACCATTGCAATTTTTACGGTGATTCATTGCTTTCATTCCGTTTTCATCATTGCTAGGCGGCTTCTAGCTGATCGGTATGCTGTCAGAGAAAACATAAATCTTTTTGATAAAATCTTTGTTCCGTGATATTAGGCCAGTAGCTCTGCGGTTTTATAGAACGCAGCGCCACAGAATGTTGTGTGTTCTTTGTATTTTGCAGGCAATATACAGTAGCGGCGAGCAAAGTGACGAGATCAAGCGAGGTGGCAGTGCGCGACATCTACCATTTAAGAGTTTAAGTCTTCTTTAGAAGAACTCCATCGTCAAAGGTCTTCCTATATTTAAAGAGCAAATTCCCCCATGTGAGTCTTACATACTTGGAAAACATAAGAGAACTAGTTTTTCACAGTCATCAAATCAAGCCAAACAACATCTTGAACTTGTTCACACTGACCTATGTGGACCAAAGCAAACATAGTCAATAGGTAGTAGCTTTTACTTTCTAACGCTTATTGATGATTTCAGTAGAAAAATATGGATCTATTTTGTCAGACACAAGTCTGAAACTTTTGCAAAATTCAAAGAATTCAAGGAAAAAGCTAAAAAACAGAGTGGAAAATATATCAAAGCACTCAGGTCAGATGGAGGAGGAGAATACAACTCCAGAGAATTTTCAAATTTCTGCAAATCATAAGGCATTATCATGCAAACAATAGCTAGGTATACTCCACAACAGAATGGAGTGGCTGAAAGGAAAAATTAGACAATAATGAATATGGCAAGAACACTTCTCAAAGAGAAAAGTATGTCAAATATATTTTGGGCTAAAGTAGTAGCATGCTCAGTTTATATTTTGAATATATCTCCAACCACCAAACTAAATCTAAAAGTCCCTCAAGAAGAATGGAGTGGGACAAAGATCAATGTAGTGCATCTAAGGACATTTGGATGCATATCATATGCTCACATACCTTCTGAATTAAGAAAGAAACTTGATGACAAAAGTGAGAAATGTATTTTCACTGGATATAGTGAAACATCTAAAGCTTGCAGGCTTTACAATCCAATCACCAAGAAACTAATTCTCAGCAGATATGTAAAATTTCTAGAAAATGAATTTTGGAATGATTCAGAAAATTAGTAGATGGAAAGTCAAAATCCATTGCTACCAAGTTCTGAAAACGCAGAAAATTCAGAACAACAAGTACCTCAAACTATTCTTCCAAGATTGCAGGTACAAAGACAACCTAAAAATTCTCAGGATAACTCAACTTCCAGCAGAGAATCATTCTCTGAACCTCAAAATTAGAGAACTCGAAGTTTGAGAGAAATCCATCAGCAATTGGATGGCTTTGAACAACACAACTTTTTTGCATTAATGTCATGTCAACCTACATCTTTTAAGGATGCAACTAAGGAGCCACATTGGGTTCAAGCCATGAACCAAGAAATTGACTCCATTGAGAAGAATAAGACATGAGATCTTGTTGATTTGCCAAGACACAAGAAGAGTATTGGTGTCAAGTGGGTTTACAAAACTAAACTCAATGAAAAAGGGCAGATCGAAAAAGACAAGGCAAGACTTGTTGCCAAAGGATTCTCACAACAACTAGGTACTGATTATGGTGAAAATTTTGCTCCAGTAGCAAGATTAGACACTGTAAGGACTCTATTGGCCATAGCAGCCCAACACAAATGACAAGTATACCAGATGGATGTCAAGTCAGCATTCCTGAATGGTTTCTTAGAAGAAGAAGTTTATGTCGATCAACCACCTGGATTTGAAGTCCAAGAGAACCCAACCAAAGTATATCAGTTGAAGAAAGCCTTGTATGGCTTAAAGCAAGCTCTAAGAGCTTGGTACAACATAATTGACACTTATCTGATCAAAAGTGGTTTCAACAGAAGCCAAAATGAACCAACTCTTTACACCAAAACAGATCAGCATGGTAAAATTTTGATTGTATGTTTATATGTTGATGACATGATCTATATGAGAAATCTTGAGTTAACAGATTTTAAGCATGCCATGCAATCTGAGTTTGAGATGACAGATCTTGGCATCATGAAATATTTTTTATGGATTGAGATTAATCAATCAACCAAAGGCATTTTTGTCTGTCAGCAAAAGTATGCAGCAGAAATCATCAAAAGATTTCGCATGGAAGGATGCAATCCAGCAGAAACCCCCATACCACTAGGCACAAAATTGAGCAAGAAAGATGAAGGTCCTACAGTGGACTCTACTCTGTACAAAAACTTAGTAGGGAGTTTGTTGTATCTTACAGCAATTAGGCCTGACATTATGTATGCAACCAGTCTTGTTTCCAGATTCATGGAATCCCCCAAAGATTCTCATTGTAAAATGACGAAATGAATTCTGAGATATGTAGCAGGAACTCTCAATTTCGGCTTATGGTACACTAAATCTGATAGTAATCAACTTTCTGGTTACACACACAGTGATTTTGCAGACAGCCTAGATTACAAGACAAGCACATATGGACATGTTTTTCAACTTGGCACAAACCTAATCTCATGGGCATCAAAGAAGCAACCAATTGTTTCAATATCTTCTGCAGAGACAGAGTATGTCACTGCTACCTCAGCTTCCTGTCAAGCTGTGTGGTTGAGAAGAATATTGAAAGATATGTCACATACAAAAAATGATCCAACTCCTATTTTCTGTGACAATACTTCAGCAATTACTCTATCCAAAAATCATGTGTTTCATAAGAAAAGCAAACACATTGACACTCGTTTTCATTTCATACGCGAGCTAGTCAATAATGGTGACATTGTACTATAATTTTGTGGTTCTCGAGATCAGCTTGCTGATATCTTTACAAAGCCACTAGGAAAATCGATTTTTGATTTTCAGCAACAACACATAGGCATAATTAGTGCTGATGTTTGTAACTATTGAGTTTAAGAGGGAGTGTTAAATATAATGTAACCTCAATAGGTTGACTGTACACTGCCAACTATACTTTCTATTCCTGATTTGCTTGAGCCTATTTAGCTCAGCTATTTCCCTTTGCATAGAACTAACTTCTTCATTAACTCTTCTCATTGTACTCTTCTTCATATATTCTAATATACTGTTTTCTGTTCTATTATTTTCTCTGTGCATTTCTTGCTTCACAATTTACAATATATATCTATATATATGATGGCATACGGTTTGAAACGGTTGGAACCAACCACAACTAATCTCCATTGTTGTTTAGCTGGCGATGCCCAAGAAACAGCAACCAACAATGGCGGTGAGGTTGTGGATTTTTGTCATTCGACGAAGAACCGATGCTGGTAGGGTTTTTATTAAGGAAGAACCGATGCAATTTCTACCGGTGATTCATTGCTTTCGTTCCGTTTTCGTCATGGCTAGGCCGCTTCTATCTGCTCGGTATGCTGTCAGAGAGAACATATATCTTTTTGATAAAATCTGTGTTCCGTGATATTAGGCCGGTAGCTCTGCGGTTTTATAGAACGCAGCGCCACGGAATGTTGTGTGTTCTTTGTATTTTGCAGGCAGTATATTGTAGCGGCGAGCAAAGTGACGAGATCAAGCGGAGTGGCAGCGCGGGAGTATCTGGAGGTTAGCAAGGCAGACGGAGGAAGAAAAAATAATAAGAGAAGGGCGTTCTGGAAGAGGGATCAGGCAACGGGGGACATAATTTGGGAGAATCACTTTGGCGAGACCCACATTGCAACTATACCACTGCCTGAAGGAGAGTCGTCTTAAAATGGGGGCAACGGACATCCGCTAAGATTTCTTATATTCTTGCTCACAATTCATGCGAAGGTAAATGTTTTCCAGATTTCTTGCTCGGTAAGAATTTTTAAGAGAACGAATAAGTGTTAACGTGATCTTGTAACGCCGATAAACGTTCCCGATTAATCACTCTTTCCATGTGGAATTCGAAATAGATGAACTAAATGAGTTCGTTTTAATAAGTTTGAAATGGATGAACTAGATTCATTTAAAATAGAATATTCATCGTGGTGATACATACTGGATGCCTCTGATTTAATATTATATCATTCTTGAAACTGGAAATACAAGTGTTAGTCATTAGTGAGTTTAATTATCAAGTTTTAAAGTCTGTAATTTCTTAAAATTTTCCATGTGTAATTTCCTTCATTGCTTCTAACGTTTCATTTCTTGTTTGTATCGGTCTGGTAGATCGAACGTTTCTTGTGTGTATCTGTCCGCATGCTTTACTTTGTTGTTTCCATTTCTCCAGAACGTTTCTTGTGTGTATCGGTCTACATGTTTTACTTTGTAGTTTTCATTTCTCGAATGGAAACACCTTACAGGGCTGCAAGGATGTGTGGGGGTGGCTGAAAAATCCTGTTTTGGAAGCGAACTGAATACCCACGCATCCTTACTGTTCACTGCAGTGACTATGACTATGACTGTGAGGGCTTCCATCATTCGTTGGAATGGCTGGACTGCTGCTTGTTTCTGTTTAGCTGGTCTCTGTACTCTTAACAACATTGTGACGGTTGGGATGACCTAGTTAGGCTCCTTCCGAATCACACTCACAATGAAAAAAATCCTTGGTCTCTTCCTTACTCCATTTACAGATGAGATGAGGTATTGAAAAATGTAGGAGGACAAGAAGCATACTCATTTACTGATGGATTTTCAGGGTATCACCAAATTATATTAGCACCAGAAGATCATCATAAGATTACATTTTCCACAAAATGGGGGTCAATAAACATTGATGCCATTTGGATTGAAGAATGACCCTGCTAGTTTTTCAAGAGTAGTGGTAGCTCCATTTAAATATTTTATACATAAATTTTTGAAAGTTTATTTGGATGATTGGAAAATATTTAGCCTATTGAAAAGATCATGTTGAAGTTTTAAGATTAATGCTATACAAGTGTATACAATGTTAAATTTATTTGAACATTAAGAAATGCATATTCAGTGCACCATTTGGAATTCTTCTAGGGCATGTGGTTTGTAAATAGGTTTGCTAGTTAATCCTATAAATATTGTTGTCATTGTGAATTTACCACCACCTAAGTCAATGCGCCAATTAAGAGCTACACTAGGACATATAGGATACTATAGAAAGTTCATAAAGAGCTACACACAAATTATTGTGCCGATGGAGAAATTGTTAAAGAAGGAAATCAAGTTTCAATGGAATGATGAGTGCAAACAAAGTTTGGACATTTTAAAAGAAAAAATGGTGACAATACCTATTCTGGTGTTTCTAGATTGGTCAAAAGAGTTCCATGTTCATGTGGATTGAGATTCCTCTTCGATAGCACTTGGAGCAGTTCTAACACAACCAACAACCAGGGAAAGGTGACATAGATCACCCGATATCATTTGCAAATAGGAAACTCTCTAAGTCGGAATGAAGTTATAATACAACAAAGAGAGAAGGTTTGGCTATGGTATATAGACTACAAATGTTTAGACATTATTTATTAGGCCAACATTTTAAAATGTTCACGGATCACTCTACTCTCAGATACCTGTCAACAAGAAAGTGTTGGGGAGAGAATATATAGATAGTTGTTGTTAGTTCATGAGTTTGACTTTGAAGTAGCAGTGAAACCTAGAGTACTGAATGTAGTCCAAGATACCTAATGGAGAGGAACCAAGCAACTGGAGGACACTTTTCCTCATGCACAACTCCTTTTCATTGCACATTGGTAATGAATACTTTTTTGATATCATTAAATTTTTAAGTATAGGATTTTTCCCAAAGGAATACAATATTGTCTAGAAGAAGAATTTGGTGGTTAGATCTGGAGATTATCAACTTATTGCAAGAAAATTGTATAAACTAGGTGCGGATAATATTTTAAGGAGATGTAGATTATGATGGCCAACAGTTTCCAAAGATGCAAAAGAGTAATCCCATACTTGTGATGTATGCCATAGGGTAGGAAATCCATCTAAGAGGGATGAGATGCCCTTACAACCTCAGTTAACTCTCAAAGTATTTGACAAATGGGAAAGTGACTTTGTAGGACCAATCAACCCACCAACTAGAAGATTAGGAGCAAGGTATATCATTACAATGACAAAATATCTAACCATATGTGCTGAAGCAACAACCGTAAAAGACCGGAGCACAGAAACTGTAATGCACTTTCTGTTTGAAGAAGTAATTACAAGATTTTGATGCCCTAGAATTTTGATGAGTGATTAGGGAACTCATTTTATCAATAATATCATTGAGGCAATGACTGAAGAATTTGAGATACACCATTAGAATATCACTCCATACCATCCTCAGGGTAATGGAATAATGGAAGCATTTAATAAAATATTGGGGAATGATATAACTAAAATTTGCAATGTAAACATGGATGATTGAGAATTGAGGATATCGACAATATTATGGGCTTATCGAACCACATGCAAGAAAATCATAGGGCATAAAATTTTCATATTAGTATATGGTGAGGACGTAATAGTCCCTTTGGAATATTTGATACCTAGTCTACACGTTGCATCCATTACAAACATGACAGAAAGAGGTGCAACTCAAGAAAGATCATCTTACCTGATGGAACTAGAAGAGGACATGATTACGACTTGTTTCCATCAGGAAGTACATAAATCCAAAGACAAATCTTGGCAAGATAGACAATTTACAAATACAAACTTTAGGGAAGGAGATATGGTTCTTCTCTATGACAAAAAATAATTACACCACCCAGGAAATTTATGATGCATTGGCTAGGGCCATATGAAATAAAATCTGTCACAGATGAAGGTGTTATGCAGTTGCACGATCTAGTAGGAAAATACATCCAATGATTAGTTAATGGGAGTCGATTGAAACTATATAGGGATAGTCGAAACAATAACCCTTCATAGTTGTAGCACAAAAAATTACAATTGTACATAGTGTATATAGTAGAAGCTGAAAAAAGAGATTTTTTTTTTTTTTGGAAAAAAAAGAAAAATTCAAAAATTTTGGAAAAAAAAGAAAAATTCAAAAATATGAAGTAGGTGGATAAGTGTTAAGCATGCAAATAGATAATACAATGCAAAGAAGAACATAATTGGTACAAAATAACATGAATACACTCCGTTCCATAGAAATGTAACTAGGCAGTGAAAGCAGCACATCGATGTAGAAAATGGTCGGAAAAGGAAAAACAATGATCTAAAAATTGGGACATGATAGGGCATTGATGACATGACGATAAAAGAAGAAATGGTACATAGAAGAGACTCATTGTGACTATGTGAAAACTAGAGACAAAGGAGAAAAATTAGTGCGAATATGTGATTCCGAGGTGTTCATATATGATTCAAAGCAACACTTTCCATATTTAGAAAAACGGCGCCCCAAAGCTTGGATATCCTAGCCAGATCACAAGAAAAACAAAAAGTTACAAAAAGTTATGTGAGGTCTGCACAAGACACCGCCACCAATGGAGCAAACTCAAATCAGTCTGAAGGAGTGGTGGATGTGGACACAATTTGATCTCTAGTCATTGAACAAGTTAGTCCCACTATCATAGAAGAACAAGAACAACAAAATCCGATGAGAGAAGAAATATATATTGACCCATGAAGCGAAACACAAAACCCTAGAAAAGAGAACAATCTTACACAACAAACCGGGTTAGGAGAAGCACAACCACAAGAACTGCTGAATGAGGAAGATGATGAACAGATATAGCCTAATGAAGGGAAGCACCTTGCAACAAAGCCTGTGAAAAAGTTGGAGGAACAAGTGCAGGTCAAAGACATTACGAACCAGCAAAAATTTGACTTTGAAGAAGATGATGAAGATAATCCAATGGAAATAGAAGGGTCATCAACATGAAAGAAGAAAACTAGGGAAAAACATGTCATGCCAAGAACACCAAGCAATAAGAAGTAACTAACATTGTGACTGCCACATATACATGAAGGAGTTAAAGTAATCAATGACATGTTGGGATTTATGAATAAAATGAATTATGTTGACCATGATGTTGCAGACATGGGGAAGTTTCCTGAGTTCAAATAGTAGGTCTACATGGAAATTAAAGGATAATTCCCATCAGGAGATCCCATTCTGGAGTCAAAACAATGGATTGCAGGGCTATACAACATAGGGATTATGAACCTATTGGATATTCCTCACTTTGGGAGAGGAAAGTATGTGAATGCATGTGCCAAATGGTTACTTGCACTAGTACATGGAGCCATGTTATGGATGGATAGGCATGTATCCAAACATGTGGACCTCATTGCATAAGTCACGAGATTACCAATAGATGGAGCAAAACCAGATAATTACTTGAATGACAAAGAAAAAGAAAAATCCATTGTAGAAGAGATGAAGAAAAAAATATGGGAATGAAAGAGGATCCATGGGAATGGTTATTAGATAGATAAATGAACCAGCACCTAAGTTTGTGATAAAACTAATGGTATGCAAAATTTTGAGAAAATGTCACAAAGAGTAAGCTCTTGCACGTGTAATAGAAACAATTGTGTAGTGCACAAATCGGAGTTCACTTAGTTGGGATTCATATCTACTAAACTTGTTTTTGGAGGATTGCAAGGATGTGCCTGATCTACGTACATAATTTGATTATTCATGGCTAATCATATTGATAGAACTAGTTGGATGGGGAGAACCAAAATACAATGGATTTTACCAAAGGCTAGGTAAATGTTGTGCAACAAAATACACAACTTTATGACACACCTCAGATCCAAAGAAGAGGATAGAGAATTCTATCATTTTTCCCATGATTTATGATGAGATGTAGGAGAAGTTGGAAAATCCATGGAGAATACCACCATAAGTTGTGAGAGAGAATCGATAAATAACTATCTTTCAAGCTTCAAGGCATAACGTATGGATCCAAGCTAAGAGGGATCATAAAAAGGAATGGTTGCAGTTGAGATATTGTTTCATAGGGGAAGAAGTGCAGTGGGATATGAAGGATTGGCTTGAAGAATGGAAGGTGTCAGTAATCGAAAGAAAGTACTAAAATATAAACAACAAGTGACGGTTGTACCTTCACAACACTCAACCAACCCAACGTCAAATACAAGGAAGGAGATAGATCATGAAAAAGAAACAGGGGGTAGCACAACCATAAAAATCCAAGGCAAAAAAATATGATCCGAAAAGATTTAGCTCAGGAAAAGGAGCGCGCATAAGAACCAAATGGAGGAGTTTAGAATGATACCAATATTCCTATGTCGGGGGAAATAGGAGGTGGAGATCTCTCAGATTTGGATATACCATTTCAAACCGCACAGACAGACACATTTCCAAAGAAAATAACACTGTTGCAGATAGCACAAGAAAATGAAGGCACATAAGGAAATTCCTTAGCTTACACTTACAGAGGATGATGTAGAATCAGTAGTAGAAAAACTCCAGGATCTCATGAAGAAATATTTGTATGATAGTGAGAAGAAGAGAGAGGAAACATTTAATAAATTGATAGAGGTCAAGGATACATTGGAACAATTTCAACTTACTACATCGCAACAAAACATGTAGGCACAACAACAACGAACATCTCAGGAAAGTATAATTCCAGAACAGGAGGTAGTGTAGATCATTGCTATGGAGAACCAAAATTTCCGTATCACACAGGGGATGTTGGAGGTAGATGAAGATACAATGCAGAAGCCACTGAAGGATACAAATCATATAGAGTTAGCACTAGCCAATATTCCAACTAAAACATTGTACAATCTAAAAATAAGTGTCGCACATGAAATATATTCAAGTGCCCATGCGTATGCTACAAGCTTACAATTAGCCAAGAAAGTAAATAATAAAATGGATATAACTCTTGACCAAGTGATGTTGATTAGGGATGAAACAAAGAAGTGTTCTATAATACTAGAGAATCAAGTTGAAGAAATGTTTAAAACAATTTTTGACAACACACAAGGAGAGAATATACCCACATAGGGTAAAATTGAGAAAATAACATAAGCTATGGAAATGTACAGAGTCCAAATTACAAAATTGATAGAACTCTTAGTACCTACTACTCCACCAGAAGTAAGAACACAAAGAGAGTAGGAGGATATAGGGCATGCATAAAAGCATTGCGCTTGTAATTAAGGAAATAACAAAGCTTTAGAATAAGAGCACACAGTTATGGAAAAACCTTAAGGAGAATTAGAAACTGCAGGAGTTGGACCAAAAGGAAGAAGGGATAAATACTGTAATGCAATAACTAAAGAAGAATTAGAAAACTATGGAAATAACTGATAGATTGAAAAGTGCGCAAGAGATGAAGAATTTGCAAGAAGAGCTGAAGTCTATACAAGAAGATACATAGTCAAGACAGGTTCAATTAGAACCATTGTAGAAAGGAGAAGAAGATATTCTCACTGAGATTGATGAAACAAAGGGACAGATTAAACAATTTGTCTTGGAGAGTGGAGAACTATTGAAGGAACACACTACAACGCAGACTGTAGAGACTATAGAAGAAAAGAGTGTGCAGATAAAATCCAAGTTGAATAAATTTCAAGTAGGTTTGAGGCACTCCAAAAGTCAGTGTAGGAAGCACACACTACCTAAGTGGCTTAGGATGAGCCCCAAGTGAGTGTTGGGGGCCTCATGGAGTAGGTCATTTTGGGGAAAAAAACAATAATTAATTGATGCAGTTAAGAAACGGTGCAAATAAGAAGGGCATGCCAAAAAATAGGGAAAAGAAGTGCCGAGAAAATAGGAAAGTCAAAGAAAGGATGAAAGATGCATATCAACGAGGAACACGGTTTTATTTTGGACCAGCCGTGATCAAAGAGTTAGAAAGTGGAAAAATCTAATCCACCTAGGGATAGTGGGTTAGGGTTTTGGTCATTTGTTTAATGGTTAATTAGCACCTTTTTGTAATATAAATGTGTTGTGAGATAGAGGAGAGAGATATACTTATGTATGAGATATGATAGAGATATGATGAGATAGAGACAGATAATTAGAGATATGAATTATAATTAAGGGTAAGGTCATAGATCATGAACTATGGAGTTCATTGCGATACTTGTTAGCCACAAATGTAATGTGCACAATGTTATAACCTTGATGGAGAATAATAAAAGAGCCAAGAAATCCAAATATTTATGGATGTAGCCCAGGGGTTGAACCATAGTAAATTTATGTCTTTGTGTGGAATGTTTTTCGTTATCTATTACAATTTTTTAGTTATTATGAATGAATTAATCTATTAGTAGTAAAATGCAACACATGATAGAGTAGAGATGCCAAGTACTACAAAATAGAACCTAATAAATATATTTTCTTATTGAATGGTAGATATGAGATGTAATGATGTATTGATGTAATAGAATAATATATTTCATGTGTTTTCAGGTAGAAATAATTTCTATCATCCCCTCAAAAGTATCCCTTCCAATATTGCAGACATCTGGGTCCTGTAGTCACCCATAAAACATCTTGGGTGAGACTGCATTGTGCACTTTGTGCACAATGTTGTATTTCGGTCTCTAGAAGGGTCGATAGTTTCCAGGGTTTTTTTGGAAACCTAAACTAGAACCCGAGTTAGCATTGAAACGTCCAACAATCCTTGAGAGAAAATAAAGGAATCAATATTCTTATACGAAGCCCTATGAGCTTGTTTGAGACCATAAAAGGATTTTTTAAATTTTCACAAAAGTGAAGAGTCCTCGATAAAACTAAGTGGTTTCTCAATATATATCTCTTCCTATAGATATTCATGAAGAAATGCACCTTTGACATCCATTTGGTGTACTATCCACTTGTGGGATGCATCTAGAGAGACAACAAGGTGAATAGAATTCATTTTAGCCACGGGTGAAAAGGTCTTGGAATAGTCAATTCCCTCAACTTGAGAAACACCTTTGGCAATCAATTGAATTTTATACTTGTCTATAGTACCATCTGCTACATACTTGGTTCAATATACCCACTTGCACCAAATCAATTTTCTTCTTTTCGGAAGAGGGACCATGTCCCAAGTGAAATTTTTTAACAAGGAATTATACTCATCTTCCATAGTTGTGTCCCATTCTACAATACCATGGGCTTCATTAAAATCCTTTGGATCTAAAGCACTAGACATGATTAATTGAGGAGTCCTTTGAAGAGAGGACCTGGTTCTTCTTTGACCCCACTTAGAAAGTGATGGAAGAAATTCATTACATTATTCTTCAAGAGCACAATCATTAGCTAGTGAAGCCAATTCAAAACAAGGAAAATCATACAAAGATCCAATATGTTGAGGGGAATGTTCATCAAATATAACACTCCTAGTGAATATCAACTCATGTGTGCCAGGATCAGGTAATATATACCGTTAAACATCATTAGGGTAGCCAAAAAATATGCAATTCTTACTTTGTATGTCCATTTCCTTATGTTTTTCCTTGGGAACGTGGGCCCAAGCATTACACCCAAAGACTCTGAGATGGCTTACAAAAGGTTTCTGAACACTCCAAGCTTCTTCTGAGGTCACCCCTTGGAAAAATTTATGAGGTGTGTGATTTTGAACATAGTTGCCACAATTAATGGCTTCAACCCAAAAATGTGGCATAAGACCTTTAGAATAGATCGTGCAATTGGACATCTCCTTGAAGGTGCAACTTTTTCTTTCAATGACACCATTTTGTTTTGGAAAATATGACACAAAGTGTTGTATTTGAATTCCTTCAGTTTCACAATACTCCTCAAATAAGTGGTTGACATATTCATGACTATTATTGTGATACCCCACGACTTGAAACTTTGACAATTATTATTATTTTTATTTTTTTAGAATTTTATTTATTTTTCCAAAAGACACTTTGGTTGAAATGTAAAAAATTTATTATTTTATGAAAATAAATCACATATGGAAAAAGGGACACACATTGAAGTAGTTTTTAAAGAGGGAGTTAGGAATCCAAAGGGGTTGACCAAGTGCCAACAAACTAAGACAAGCTGTGGAGTTAACTCAACTACAAAAAGACACATTCCAGACTTATAGGAGAATTTGTAAACATATGTAAAACTAAATATGTAAGGTGGTCAATGAGCAGGAGGCTGAAGAAAAGTGTCACAAATCCTAGGAAAAACAAAAAGAATTCATGACAAGGGAATGAGATGTCATTCTATGATGAAAATTGGTCGCTCTAAAAGGGTACACACTGATTATTGACTGGACACATAGAATTTGTATTTGTACACAAAGAAAGATGGTACTCATAAATTCTACAAGAGGACATGTAGTCATCCCTTGGATTTTGAACTCATCTCAGGGGTGACAAAGGTTGACAGAGACTCTAGTCTACGGTTGGGAGGAGCATAGTCTTCAATGTGTGGTTTCCCCAAGTTCTAGGTTTTACTTCCTTATTATGAATTTGTCGATATGAATTATTTACTGCATGTTACTATGTTTAATATTAATGGTTATGAATTATTTAAAAGTGTAAATAAGTCAGAATAGTATTAGATCTATGTTTGGTTAGGAGAAAATAAATGCAGACTTAAGTTATACAAAAAATTTTGTTGGAAGAAAACGATAGATATTTGTGTAGTTAAATCTATGAATAGAGTTGTATTACTAGTGACAAACCAATTAAATATCAAGGGTAAGTCTAGTTATTAAAACTTGAAATGTATCCAAATAAAGAATTTGTTCCAAGGAACAGAGTTTAAACATAGTTACAGAACCGTAAAAAATTAGACAACAATTTTGAAGCCACGAGACTTTAAAAGAGAATATATATACAAGTCTATCCGATAGACTATCTCGATAGATTGTACAAAGAGTGAGGTCACATGTTGTGAAATAATTATTTGAACATAATTAGTGATGGAGCCTACATACCTTCTCCAAGTGAAGGTATTCTTAGATTCTATAGTACCAATCTCCTCAACACCTATAGAGTGGTAGATAAATAGGTTAGGAATTTGTACCATTCCAAGTAATATAATATAATTCAACTACATACATAAGCAAAAATGAACTTACCATGGAATTTCAAGGTTCTTCTCATGCCTCCTTCCGTTGTGAGATCGGAAGAG